>PVLD010010232.1:0-71933 GCA_004027595.1 Dinomys branickii
AAAAAAAAAAATACCCCCTCAAGCTTCCATGATGCCCCCACCAAGAACCACTAACTTCAAGGAACTGAGGATGAGGAGCTGCAATTGGAAGCTTCCGGAAGCAAATTGTACTGGACTCCCCTGCCCCCCACGTACAGAAGGTGCATTTTCCTGGGAAGGAGCCATAGCCAATTTACATCCACTAAGCTGAGTTTGCAAACCTGTGATTGCTTAATGGACACAAATGGCTCACATCACAAAGCCATTCTGCATGACCAAGAGGACAGAAGCTACACACTTTCCCAAGATAGGACATTGCCAAGATGCTGCCTGGAATGGAACTATGTACCGTTCTAGTCACAGGTAAGTGCTAGTGGCATTTCTACTGAAACTACCACATGAGGCCGAGGTAACGGCCCTGCTCTTGCTTACCCTTGCCGAGGAGTGAGGAGAACACACGTGCAGCTGGCTCTTCTTGGCTGCCGGCTGCTCCGCCAGCATTGCCGATGTCAAGCCCTTTGTGCCTCCTCTGTGCATGCTTTTGCGTTTGTGGTTTCTAGGCGCTCTTTTGGGCCCCAGGGTCTTTTACACACTCTTCCCCATGCCTACTGTCTTCTCTAGTTGTCTTTGAGATCCGGTGTGACCCTTCCTCAGGGACACCTTCCTGGATCCAAAGACTGGTCTCTCCTTCTGCACTTTCATGTCACCCTGAGCTTACCCTGTGCAGCACCAACCACAATGGCACTAACTCACAAATTGTTCCTAGGTCTGCTTTCCCTTCTGGATGGAAACTGCTGAGGGTACAGGCCAGGTCTTTCTGTTTGCCATTTTAGTCCTGGGTGCCTTACACGGTTCTTGCCACCATGTAGATACATCAAACTCACTTGAGAGTGTGTGTGCAAGCCACAAGGAAGGCCAGGAGTCTATAGCAGGATTAATCTCATAGGAGTCTACAGTAAGATTAAATACAGTGAGGAATCAGCGAGTTATTCTGCAGGAAAGAAGGAAGGCTGGAGTGTGATGAAATTGACCGATGCGGACTGCCTGGCTTGCAGCAATTCTGTTTGGGGTAGATGGCTGTATCACACAGAGCTGAGGATCAGCTGCCTCTGAGAGCTGGAGCTGGAGACGCACAGAGTGAGGGTGCACAGAGTAGGGACAGATCAGAGAACCTGCTGGGGAGCCAAGAGGAATGCTCATAGTTTTGCCTTGTTGGGAAGTGAATTTATATTAAAGCAGGGCTCAGGCTTGATTTCCAGTATCTGTTGTTTCTGGCTTTTGGACAGGTTTATTAATCTCCTCCTCCTGTAATTGCCTTACCTGTACACTGGAGCATGATCTGTTTCAGAGACTGGCTAGAGTCTTAAAAGCTGGGAATCAAGTGAAGACCTGGGTGTACTGTGAAGTCCTATTCATGTCATGCTCAGCTGCTATGATTTCACTTCCTCCCCAGCAGGTTTCTCCACACTCTCTGTGATGCATCTGGAAAAGAGACTATGAGGAGAGGATCTTGCTACCCTATATATGATTTCTGACCACAGAAGCTGTAAGATAATAAGTGTGTGTTATTATAAGCTACTAAGCTGGAGTAATTTTTACTCAATAACAAATAACTAGTAGTCTGTCTGGCCACTCATTTGTAAACATTTGTTCAATGAATGAGTGAATGATTGTTGTGGCCTGAATCTCCCGAATAGGACTGGGAAAGCAAGGGCTTAAAAATACCAAGATCAAGCCTATAATTTGTGTAATTCTCACAGGGCTGCAGAGCAAACTCCAGATAGAAAGCCTGTTGGTTTCCCGCAACTGAGGCTATTTTATGCAAATAGCCTTACCTTACCTTTCTCAAGACTAGTTCTTTACCCTGCTAGGACTCAGGGGTCTCCCAGTAAGATGAATTTTATAAGCCAATGCCCATATTTCCAATAATGCATGGTTCTTCAACCACATACTCCCTTCTCTTGGTTATTGTCGATGCCATACTTTAATGGCAAAACTCCCAAATTGAATAATTCATGGATTATGAGTACACTTCATGAATATACAGGATGCCATATAAAATAACATAAATGTTTCCTAATAGAATTAATACACTTTCCAAGCAGTTCAGCTTGAGGCAATTATTGCACTTCCTGGGAGATACAAATTACTTTGCCCTTAGCCTCATGCCAAATAACCCCCCTAAGACACACACTAATTACCCAGAAATACACTGCCTGCCATAGCTCATTGACTAATTGACAATCAGTTTAAAACTTCAGCAAAATATCTTAAAACTTAAAGCTTCACATTTAGCAAGGAAACCAATTTTGTTTATCTCCTCATTTTGGTCTGCCTCATTGGCAAAGTTGTAGTATGGTTTGTAAGCAATGACTGAGCAGGCTTATTAGAATGATCAATGGCAAAGGAACAACATTCCATCATACTGTATAGCATTTCCATCTCTCATTTCTGTGATTCTATTAAGAGCAATTACCAATAATATATCCGTTAATGTGGTACAAAAATAGAATGCAACCGTGTATGTAATAGTTATTGCTAATGTGGTCTGTTGAGCTCAGTGCACAGCTGTCACCAAGTCCTTTCCCATGCACTTCTCAAATGTGGCCTTCGCATGCTCTGTGCCCTTTGCATTCTGATCCCAGCACTTGCACCCACAGAGTTCACGCTGTACCTGCACTCATTCCTCCTGCCTCAAAAATAGGTCACAGACAAAAGCTAATTCTTGGGACTCATTCCATATTATATGTTTTCTATTTGCAAATAATTATGAGGGACCTGACATCTTTATAAAGCTATGAGTGCTGAAGTCTTCCTAAATTTTATTTCTAATTATTTCAGCCTTGTCAGAGGATTGACATGATTGCAAACCCTTACCCTGGATTTGCTGGAATAGTCCAGTGTTACAGAGAAGGGCACTCAAATTTCACACAACTGATTTATAATTGAATATCTGGGGTATGACTCATCTACTTTCCTTATATAGGTGGTACAGAACAAATCTGGGGGTGGATAGACTTATGGAAGGGGCAAACATTGTGAAATTGTTGGCCTAGCATTTCTATTAGTATTGCTGGGTATAACCACAGAATATCCAACCAGGAGTGGCTCAAACAATTAGCGAATTATTTTTCACACAGAATAAGACTTTAAAAGGCAAGAGGTCAGGGGCTGATACTGTGGCTCTGTCATGGCCTTAAAGCCTAGTAGTGTGTGTGTGGTGTGTTTGCATGTTAAACTTATTACAAATACACTGATACCAAGGGTGTGTAGCACACCACCTCACATGGTAATAAAATATGCAGTATAATACTCTGCCTTTGGGTGCTCTTCTAATAGTTGATTCCCACACAATGCTTTCCTGGAATTTTGCTGAACTCTTGTATATATATATATATATATATATATATATATATATATATATACCCATGGCTGCAATTTAATCATGATTTGACAAAATTGACAAAATTCAACTATTCATGAATATTTGGTGTCTTAGTTACTTTTCTGATTGCTAAGACAAAATGCCCAACATCCACAGTTAAAGGGGGTAAGGTTTATTTAACTCATAGTTTTTAGAGGCTTTAGTCCATAAATGGCTGGCTCCGAGGAAGGGTGGCACATGGCAGAGGGGCAACAGTTCATGGTGGCAGAAGATAGCAAATGCAACAAGAGAGAGACAAGAGTCTTTCTGTCCTATAGTGGATTGACAGCTGGTGGTCAACTTATAACCCCTAGCTGAACTGAGTAAGTGTGGTGCTGGGTGTGAGAGGCCCACACGAAGATTGTTGCCAGCAGCATAAGAGGCAGAACTGGAGAAGAAGAAGGAGGCTGTTGGAAGCTGGTAAAAGCTGTAAGGAGCTGTTGGTTCTTTTGGAGGAGCTTGTCATGCTGGCTTTCCTGATGCACTTGACTGTTTTCATCCTCCAAGGAGCTTGGGGCCTTGTTGGCACTGAGAATAGCTTTGGTTCACTTTGTGGGGGCTCTGGTCCTCACTCAACACTGTTTCCTGCTTCTGGAGGGGAAGACTGATCCAGTCTCAGTCTCCTAAAGAAGCTTGCTGCATTGACTTTCTTGATGGGAACTCAGCTGTCTTTACCATGGGAGGAGCTTGGGACCTCACTGTTGCTGTGGATGGCTGTGGTACCTTCTGGGGAAGCTCTGGTTCTTACATTGTGTGTCGTTTCCTGTCTCCATTGTAGATCCCTCAGCCTGCTAGCACAGATCCTTCATCCTGCTGGTGGACTTCCTATCTTCCAGCACTGACACTTGGGCCTTCCCAGCACAGATCCATGGCATAGGCCTGCATGAAATACTGTTATGGGCTCTGGGCCTCCAGTTGGATTCATGGAAGGCATTGTTATGAGCACTAGGTCTTCAGCTGGACTCGTGGAGGACAATGCTATAGGATCCAGGCCTTTGGCTAGATGCCTTGGTCTTAGTATATGGACAGACTTCCTGTACTCTTTTGAGTATCATCCTTTGGGTGAGTATTATAAATAATCTTATAAACTGTGTATCCTTATGTACTATATGGTTTCCCCTTGTAAATATCCTCCAAACCCTGACGTTTCCCTAATATTATATGCAGGCCACCCACCCTAGGGCATGTGGGACTCACACCCTTAATCCCAGCACTGGACCCTGAATCAATCACAAACTCTAGATTCAACCACCTCTGAGAAGCCTGTTCCCCAAGACTACATGGAGGCTTGGGGGCACATCTAGATACAAACTATAATGTTTGGTTATGGTCCAAATTCAATCACTGACTCATAACGGTAGTCCCAACATGTGCATTGAGTGATATTTTTAATCTATTAACAAACAATTTGGGAGTGGAACAGTGAAGGTGTATGCTGGGATTTCACTTGTGCATCAACATGAAAGATTTCTTTGCCAACTGAGTAATAGCTGTCAATAGGTGAAGAATATTTCCTCAATTTTCTACTATTCCCAATATAATGGGTACAGACACAACTGCTAATTTGCATTAACATTTTATTTATCACTCTCATGAATCTAGACCAGAGATTGGTAAAGCCTTTTAATAAAAAGCTGGATGGCAAATACTTTAGGCTTTATGGACCACAGTTTCTTCTTCTTTCTCTCCCTAGCTCCCTCTCTTAACAATTCTTTAAAAAGTATAAAAACTTGCGGGTCATACAAAAATATGTGGCTGGCTAGATTTAGTCCATGTATGGTAGTTGGCTGACTTCTCATCTAGAGAGTCAGCAACATAACGGGTAAGATAGTCCTCATTTAGACAGTTTGTTGATTTCTGTTGGGAAAATATTCTCTCAGCTCTCCATAGGATAGTACTGGACATGGAGTTGGGAAAAGATGCATAACAACGTCACTAAATAGCATTTCCACCATGCAGATGCAATGAACATCCTCGAAAGCATACAGCATAGTAACATTATAGCACACTTATAGAATTTGAGTATTATTCCTTTATTTTTTATTTTTTGGTACTGGGAATCAAACTCATGACCTCATGCTTACTAGGCAGGGACTGTGCCATTGAGCTATATCCCTGGCCCTATAGTCCTTTAGTTGTAATAAGACATCTAACTATAAGCTTATCTAATCCAATTTTTAAGTATGGGTGTATTTAACAAGTGATTAAAAATTCCTGAAAACCACCATGTTCTATGAGTTTTGGAGTACTGGCTGTGGCACATTGCTAAGGGGAGCATTGCTTTTTTATTTTTTTAAAGCTCCCCAGGGACACCAGTGTATGACCACTGCTTCCTCTGAGGCTGCACCATAAGGCCCAGTGTGTGCCTTCCTTAATTTCTTCCAAATCTATCGATCACATTTTTCCAAAGTCTCTGATTAAGCTATCAAAGTTTCTCTTTGCTCACCCCAGTCATCAACTTGTGACCTTGTCTTACCCGAGTTATTGTTGCCCAGAGAAGCCTGGCCAAGCTTCTGTGATGCCCCACTGTAATTAACCACCCTCACCATTTCTCTGCCTGAGTAATTTGCCGCTCCAACCGGGGATATTTATTTGCAACTTCCTGTGGTTCCCCGGCTTTCCTTCCTCTAGGAAACAATGCCTGGCATACTTTGTGCCCCATAGATATGAGAATGAGCCAGCCAGGGGTAGCCATGCTTCATCAGGGCATAACGAACTGGGAGGCCAAGGGATGGGGGCTTTTGTGTGACATTTGTCTGTTTGACCTCAGTCCATCTTGCAGCTCCCTCTTGCCTAACCTCAAGGTGCTCAGCTTCAGAGCAGGGTGGTCTGCAGAGTACTGGAGAGCAGCAGGCAGAAAAAAGTCTGAGTAGCCCTGGCCTTTCTTTCTCCTCTTTCTCCAGAGTTAGTATCTCTGGTGTGGCCCATGTTTTCTTCTGGAGCGAGTCTTCTGTTATGACTTCTGCTCTCCACGCTGCCCTGACTTCTAGGCTCTGACAACCTCACCTACCCTTTTCATCCCTCTACCCTTAGAAAATAACTTCTTGCTGCTGCTACTCTTTGTTTAGGTTGTCTTACCAACCCCTTTGCCCTTTTACTTCCTTCAAATCTTCAAAACAGTTTGTATTAAAATCTCTTCTCTGGGAAGCTGAGGTAGGAGGATTAAAAGTCTGAGCACAACCTTGACAATTTAGCAATTTAAAGAGAATTAAAGGGCTGGGGATATAGCTCAGTGGAATAAGCGCCTGCTGAGCAAGCGCAGGGTCCTGAGTTCAATCCCCAGTACCGCCAAAAAAAAAAAAAAAGAGAGAGAGAATTAAGCTGAGTGTGATGGTGCACGCCTGTAATCTCAGCACTCAGGAGGCTGAAGCAGGAGGATTGCTGCTGGTTCAAGGTCAGCCCAGGATACAAAGTAAGTTCGAGGTCAGCTTGAACTGCATAGCGAGACCCTATCTCAAAAAGACAAAAAAAAAAAAAAAAACAGAAGGAGAGAGAGAGAGAGAAAGAAAGAAAGAGAGAGAGAGAAAGGAGAGAACTTGTGTTAAAGAAAGAAAACAAAAGGACTGGGGGTGTAACTCAATGAGAAAGATAATGTCTAGTACCACAAAAAAAAAAATGAAATAAAAATAACATGCAATGCTTTCTCTTCAGCTCCTTTGTTAGCAGGACCGTGTCAGATGCAGCTTGAAATGTTGCACCAAGAAACCTGCCTCTTGCCTTGAGGAGTTGACAGGGTTCCATTAGAGGCTTTGGAGGAGGGCCGTGGTATGGAAATGGTGTTTTAGGAAGGTTCATTTAGCAGAGCGACTGGAGGTCTCAGTAACACCCTAGGAACTGGTAGGTAGACTTGAGGAGTCTATGAACACTCTATAAAATCTGTGCAATTTTTTGCACAGACATGTGTAAGGAAACTTATTCCCCCACAGGACAGAGCTCATCGTGCTTATGAGATTCTCTGTGGTGTTCCAAAGTATGTTAAGAACCACTGGGCTAGATGATCGGAAACCAAGTAACTCAGTGTTCAGTCAACTCCATGTCCTGAGAGGACTACATCCAAAGTCTGGGCAGGCAAGAGAGGTGAACGGGTAAGAGCTGTGGAGGCGCCCTAAACTCAGCAACGGCGGGGAGTTCTTAGTGCCTAGAACTATATGGTCAAGGGGAGCAGTGCCTGGTGCTAGGACGGCTGGTGTCCTGGAGGAGGAGCCTCTCTGTGGAGCAGAGTGCCGGAGGAACACGGGCTCTTCAGAGATGGGCTGTGGAAGCAGGAGCAAGAGGCGAGCACACTGTGGCCCTCTCTCTCCACCCTGTGACTCACCATCAGTGCCTTCCCTGGCCTTGAACCCAACTGGCAGCCAGCAGCCAAGGCAGCCTGGGTGACATGGTCACGAGGGCCAGAGCATTGGGCTTGGGCAGAGCTGAGTGGATGGAGAGTGAGCACATGCAGTAGCACTGCTTAGAGCGCCCAGCAGTGAACAGAAGGGGAGCGGTATGATTTATGTTTGCGAGCTCCTGGCACCATTCCTTGCAGTCCGTTCTGGATTCTGCTTTTCATCAGATCCTTGTGTGCTAACTTGGCCCTACGTGGGAAAACCAGGTAAAGTGAAGCAAAACATAGAGGATTTTGTTGTACTTGGTAACTTCGACCTTCTGCGGCTACTTTGAAAAGCTCTGTGACCTGAGCTTCATGCAGAAAGTCTGGAGGTTGGTGTTGATGCTCTCCGTGATGCCCTCTGGCTTGCACATTTTATGATGCTTCAAGGATGGCTTAGGCTTCTTTCCTAGTAATGGCATTTAGGATTCTGGCTCCTTCTAAGGAGCGAGCAACCTTTCGTTGCCCGTTATTTTCTGCAGTGGTTTGAAGGCTGGAAAAGAGCATTGGCAATAGCATCCTGTCCCTCCAAGGAGCAGACCGCAGCTTATTAGCATTTTATCGACTTTAGCTCTGCTGTTGATTGTCAGGATTTGCAGCACAACGCTTTAATATACATTTGCATCTGAGGGAGACGCAGACCGAAAGAACACTTATTTTGCGGACATGTTTGCATTGCAGTTCGTGTTCTAGAGAAATATCACGTGAAGAACACTGTGGCAACTCCGCTTCCTTGGCTGGTGGAGGGACCTGGGAAGCACTGCTGAGGGGAGCTGGCTTTGGTATGCATTTTGATTTAATTTTATTAGCCAGTGCAAATGTTCTCTTCCATGGATGTAAAACAAAAGGACAAGAAAATGATCCCTGTCAACATCAGGATGTCTGACTTAAAATCCCATTCAAATAGCACCCTAAAAATGATCAGACGCTGCATACATTATTTTTCTGACTTGACAAAACCAGTCTACACAAAGCAGCAGCCCCATGAGGTTACGGATAAACCAAACATGTTAAAACTTCAGCATTTTCATGTCAGTCACAGATTTTCTTAAGGGCCAAGTTACTGTTTAAGGACTAATGTGTTTGGAGAGGAGGAAAAAAACCAGACGGTATTATTAGGCAGAATCCCCTTTACATACAGGGATTGGATCCGTTTGCCCCTGATTCTTTTGCCTGCTTTATTGTCCTACTTCAAACACAGGGCCCTGGGCATCATCGCAAGGAAGGACTGATTGAACTGTCGCCTGGACACTTGTCAGCTGTGGATACTATGGGTTTCGGTCCGTCATGCTCACACATAAATTAACCATGACAGAGATAGACTGTTGAATAGAAAAAAGCAGTTTTACTGTGGATAACCTTTCTTGAATAAAGGCAACAACTAATAAAGCCAAAGAGGGGGATGTGTACCTTAGTGGGACAGTGATGTTCAGAACCAAGTGGTTATTATCCTTTTGGGCCATCAAAAATGGCCCATTTATCAACATATGCTAATGAAAGAAAAGGTGAAAGCACTTTAATTATCATGAAAATGATGGCAGTTGGGTCTATGCAGTCTTCAGTATGATAGCACATAACAGAACCCAGTTACAGCTCACCAAGATTTAAAAAGAAGACATTATTTGTGCACCCAGTGGAGCCCACAATCGCTCTCTGAAAATGGTGGTGCACATCTTAATCAAAAAGCAGAAGAGTCTGAAACTCTTTCCCTATATCTTTAAAACATTTCTTCTTTTTTATTGAAAAAAAAAAACCAAAATGAAAGAACTCCCTGTAGAAATTGTGGGAACTCTACATTTCCATCAAGACAGTCAAAAGAATGATTTGAACTTACAGGCCTGTAATTGGAACAAATTGGAAACAAAAGAAGAGCTCGTTTAAGCCACGTGATGTGGCCACAGTACTGCTGCGTACAGTGTGCTAGGATAAAAAAAATCATGTTTCTTTAAAGCAAAGCTAACTCCACCGCAGTCTCTAAGCAATTTGCATAAATGTCTCTACCATGATTTTTTTTTTATTTATGGGCCCTAAGTTTCTAATTAAATACTAATTAATACTATCACCAGAATTGTCTCCCATCCCCAGCTCTTCATAGCTTTGTCACTTTGATTAATGCACAGTCATTTATTAACTTATTTAACAAGCTGGGGTGCCTCATGACAAACTAGATTAAATTATCCTCATAACAGTCTCATTACTGAAAAAAAGAGAGAGAGTTTTAAACTTAATAAAAATTATCCTCAATAATGTTAGAGCTTTTTCACTGTACCCTTAAAAGATAGAAATAGGTTTCTTGTTTGATTTATAATATATGGAGTTGTATAATGCATCCATTAATAAAATTTATAAGTTCATTTAAGCTTGCACATTACAGTAGTACTGTAGCCTTGAGTGCTTATTATTTAACTTTTGCTGTAGTTATGAAGATAATTAATGTCCTGACCAGATAGGGACTAAAATACTCACTAGAATGAGATAATTAGGGACATAAATAATATTTAGGTTCTTGTGCGCTGCTTTTAAATTAATTGTTTTGTTTTCTATACAAAGTTGATCAAGAAGAAAATAAGAGTTTACAAAGTAGCCTTACATGAGGGTGAGACATGTGTCTCAGTGGATTGGTAAGTGCTAGGTCGGGTCCAACAGATGCCAAGGGACGTTGGTCTTCTCGGTAAAGTTTGGCCCTCATTGCTCTCTGGCTCCCTCTAGTGGCTAAATCCTGGTCACCAGCTCACCTTGCAGCTAGGCCAGAGCTGAAGAGGGGATGAGTCAGAGCTAGGAACTGAAGTCACTTCCTTAAGAAGTGGGGTAAACTTGTCAGGCTCTGAGGAAAGCCCCTGAGGGAACTTAGCGTGCCTATGACAGCAGATCGTTCATGCTGACAAAGCAGAATGCCAGAAGGAAGCTGTGGCTCAAATCTATTGGTCTCCGAAGAAGTCTGCTTAAACATTCATTTAGTGGAGAGCTGCCCTTCCTTCGTTTAGGCTGTTTGTTAAGATACCTAAATGTGGTGTGTGCCAAGGCATAGTCATCTCATTTTCAGCTTCTTGCTAAAATAGCACCCTCTCTAAGCTCCCTAGGAAATCTCTACATTCTGGGAGAAGGGCCCATTCTGTATCTCTTTGCCTCTTCTGACCTCCTGATGAAAAATGGTTTGCTACTTAAGCTTCCTTTTGGCCTTTAGTGTCCCAGATCTTTGTGTGGGGATATTGAAAAAGGGGGGGGGTAGCTCCTTGGTCACAGAGAGGAAGCTGACATCCCACATTGATAGCATGTCAACATTTACAAAGTCCTTTGACATATGGCTTGCTGTCTTTGTCCCTCCAGAATCCTGGGAGATTCAGAGGGAGGGACAGTTTCTATGGCTCCTGAGTCATGTGGTGATTTGAACTCACAAACGGGGCTGCTTGGTTACTTTTTTCCAGGGTTGAGCACCTGTCTCTCTCTCCCTGGCCCTGCGTCTGAGGTCCTTCCGACTTTTCTGCATTTCTGCAGCTCACCCCCATTCCTTCCCTCTCACACCCTCCTTCTCATTCTCACGTTTCCTTTTCATCCTTTATCAGAGCAGACAACAATAACTGTACTAGTTCTCATACTAAAATAGCTTTCTCATAAAGCAGCATGGGGACTGGTGTTCTGAGAATTTGCTTTGAGGTTACATTCAGGGTCACAGTCATCTCCAATCCACATCCTAACTCTGGGATAACATAGATGGCAAAATGTCTTTATTCTTCATATCTCTTGTTTAGCATTAAAATCTCCATCTTTGCAAGTCTATTCGTGGAGATCTATTAGTAGATTGTAGTTTTGGCCAAAAATAGATCACTGAAAGACTAAATATCAGCTACCT
This sequence comes from Dinomys branickii, assembly GCA_004027595.1. Taxonomy (NCBI): domain Eukaryota; kingdom Metazoa; phylum Chordata; class Mammalia; order Rodentia; family Dinomyidae; genus Dinomys; species Dinomys branickii. The sequence goes on from PVLD010010232.1 coordinate 11,623, forward strand.
GATTCTCTAGGTTTCATCCAGAAAACTTTATTGAAGCTCAGTGTGCTAAGTTCCCAGGCTAGACCAGTACTCATGTTGAGCAAGAAGCCTAAATCAGATCAAAGAAGCCTCAAGGGGGACCAGATAAGGAGGTGTCACAGTTTAAAGTAAAGCACAGTAAGGGAAGAGTCTTGGTCAGTGTAGGAAGAGAAAGCCCCACTAGTCCTTTTCCTGTCTAGTTCCTTACCTTTGAGTGCCCACTGGCTTCTTCACCATGGCCAAAGGAATGAAGGGTGTAGGGAGAACAGTGGCCGGATGGACAGCCACCATGGATTAAGGATATGATGTTGGAAAGAACAGAGAGACTGTTAAAAGTAGTTCTCAACCTTTAATAGCCAAAGTAATGTTTAAATTGAGATTCCCTGGTTCCAGTTGTAGAGCTGCTGATTTAATCTCAGAGATGAGGGCAAAAAGATGCATTTATAATAGCCCTTAAGTGACTGACGCAGAAGGTCAGTCCATGGACCAGTTGTTGTGAAATACCAGACAAGGAAAAAGAGAAGGAGAAGATGGAAGGACCCATTGGAAGTGGGGTTCCTATATAGAAGATCTGAGTCTCTCTCTACATACTGGTTACCTGGGGTAACACCTTTGAGTAGCCATTGTGAGGGTGTGTGTGTGGTGTGTGTGAAAGGCACTCCTCATGGCTAGAGAGGGAAGTTTGATCACAAGCACACTTCACAAGCTCTCATCAGCATCTCTGCTAAGGGCTTAACCAGGTGGCTGAGCTGAAATCTGAGTCTGTATTGTGTCTACCGGAGTTTGGCTCTTTAAAAATTTTTATCCTCCTGCCCATCTCTTCTGATAGCTGAATCCTTTGTGATGGCATGTCTGAAGCAGTCCTATTTTCATCTCTGCAGCAGTGCCCTGGAGTAGTCAAGGTGTGAAAATGGCCCTAGGTAAATGACCTCGGACACCTCTGGTTTAGTTGGATTTCATGTCACTGTGGTGTATCTGGCTTCTGGCAGCCAGGTCTATTATTTGGGTTATGGTAGGTGGTGAGAAGTACTGGAAAGTTAACTGACCCTCCCACGGCTTGAGAACTAAACGTTCACCCAGCTTCAACTTCCTGATGTACTGGGACTTGGCTACAGTGCTCTTTATGTCTCCACAAACATGCAGCCAGCAGGGTGGATGCGTCATATAGGCACACAACTTCATGCAGTGAACGTCCTTGGTCATACGCAGGTGCCAGTCTCTGTGCTGGGTACTGGTGATACATGACGGTAAAAGAAGTTTTCTTGCAGATTGGTTTGGCTGTTGTCCCTTTAGGACTAACAGTGACAGCACCTTGGGTTGAAAGAAGGATCCTGGAAAGGTTACCTGTGGTTGAAGTGCTAGGTCTTTGAGTCTAGGTTGGCAGGCAAGGAAGCAAAACCGTGGGGGAGCTGAGAGAATGCGGGAATGAAAATATGGGGAGATGGGCTGAAAGAGATTAACGGGGAGGACTTTTGGGTTTGCGGAATTAAGAATCAGGAAAGAGAGATGTGATCAGAGAGCAAAGGGAAGGACTGAGGTTATCTCTGCCAGAACAGGGGGTGGAGGGAGTGAAGGGGCATGGAAAGCAAGGGGTTGGATGAGCAGCCCACATAGATACTGGAGAGCTCAAGGTGACAGCCAAAGGGAGACAAGGAGGAATTCACATGAAAGGGGAGAGAACCAGTCTCCTGGGGACACACAAGGATGCAGATGTCCCTTTGAAGGCCTTAGGGGGAGTAGAGGCCTCTGGGGAAGAGCAGAGGGGTGGGGCCACGCCATGGTGGGAGACCTGTTCCAGGGGAAACGGGGAAAAAGGAATGCTCTGACTCCTGAGCCTGAAGGAGTCGCTTACCATGCAAGGGAGGGAAGCGCAGGTGTCAGAAAAGAAGATTGAACGGGCTTGCAGGGGATAGTCAGCTGTGCTCAAGGGGTTGCCCTGCACCCCTCTCATGTATGGGGTGTGCTGATTTTAAATGTCTGCTTGGGAGGTTGCGGAATAGATTTTATGAATATAATTGGCTATGTCAAAAAAAAGAATGTAAAAGTATCTCATTGTTCAAAAACACAAAATAAGTTATCAGCAGGCATGGACAATGACAGCCATAAAGCTCCATAGATTTTCCAACAGGAAATAACTGAAATCCATAACCTTTTCTTTAGTGTCTTTTTTGCAAGTAATTTCCCTGATATGATTGGTGAGAAATACAACTTCAAGTTCATGAATAGTGATCACACACTATTTTTGGATCAGAACATGCCACCTCCCATGCCACCTCCACCCACTCCACCCGTGCCAGGGTCCTCCTCCACTTAAGGATCTGCATGAGAACTTTGTCGTCTCACCAGCAGCAGCCCTGCTACCTCAGCAGAATCACGATGCCTTCCCCACACCGGCCCCAAAACCTCTGAGAGGCTCCAGACTTCGTTTCTAAGTGGCTTTTTCCAGTGTTTGCAGTTTCAGGGACCCTTACAACTTTCATGCTTGCCAAGATCATAGCAGGAATTTTGGATGTCTTAAAATCTTTATTAGTTCGAATGAATGAATCTAAAGATGGAATACCCTAAAATGCAGAGGAGCCACCTCCCAGAAAAATGCCTTCTTCACAAGCAGCTGGAGCAACTCTGAGTGCCTCGAGAGCCCTGTCTTTTCATTTGGTCCACCCTGCCTGCCCCACTGGCTTCTGGCCTGACAGAGCCATTAGACGTTATTGCCATGGGCCACTAGGTTTGCCCCTCTTTCAGCCTGCTAGAAGCTGCCTTTCTTGAATATGTTTCTCAGTTTGAGACTCATCATTTTTCTCTTTCAAGGACATGGTATCATCTTTGGTCACAGTGACTTCTACTTTTCTGGAGCTGAGTATCTTGAAGATTTTAGGTCAATCTCTCCTTTCCAAACACCTGCAAAAAAGCTTTAAAATGAGTCAGTTTCAGGGTGTAGTTTTTCTTTATTCTTCCAAATTTATTCACAATACATTATGCAGATGTTTTGATGAGAATACAGAAACACCTTGAGACACTGTATTTCTTTGAAATGTGAGAATTTGAGATCATTGCTATTCCGGGAAAAGGCTTGGGTGTAGAGCTTTTTATTGCTTTAATTTGCATTATTTCATTTACTTCTCAGAACTTTCTCAATTAGCAGCAGCTTGATCTTGCAGAAGAGATAATAGAAGCCAGAGGAAACTCACAGAAATTTACATACCAGGCAGTTGGTGGAGTCAGGATCAGAGCCTGGATGTTGATTCTACGTCCAGGGCTGTGTCTCCTAGATCGCTCTGCCTTTCTGACTAAGGACAGATTAGACGGGTAAGAACTACAAGGCTCCCTGCGTTACACCTAACCCTCCTGTCACCTTCTTAGACATTCAGCAAGTGGACCGAACAGGGAGAAATGCAAACCATAGGGTTGAATACCTATAAATACTATTCCTGGAAAGAAAGGCACCATTTCATAAATGCACAAGAAATATGGAAAAATTGCATTTTTATCTTTGTGCTGGGGCCATGCTAATTTTCTGTGTATTGTTCCAATGTTAGTATACATGCTGTTAAGCAAGCTCCAGAATATTTTAAAAATGAGTGTACTACAATAGGCAAATCAAAGCTCCAGAATATTTAAAAATGAACGTGCTTCAGTAGGAGATATCCAAGTGCATCGTGTAGTAAAGTGTTGCCTCGGGAAACGTTTGTATTGGGTACATGTGTGTATGCACATGTGGGTCATGATGTCACATTTACTGTGCGTTATACTAACAAGTGTTGGAAAGCCATTGTATAGTGGAAAAAGCAGTGGAAACTGGATTCAGATACTTAATTTCAGTCTTTACTCTGCCAACAACCACCTGAATGAGCATGGCCAAAGAACCGAACTTCCCAGGGCTTCCATTTCCTAATGTACAAAATGAGCCTGGTAGACTAGCCTGTCTTTCAGTCCCCTTCCTCTAAGATTCTATCATTCTGGTGACTCTTTCATGACACCGATGAAACACAAAAGCCTTCCAAATGGGAAGACAGGTGGGGAAAGGTGGCAGAGCAGAGAGACAAACAGGCGCCAGGGGCAGTCATGTGACTTCGTCTACAGCAGCTGCTGCCCTCGTGTTCTTCCCTGCCGCTTGCAGTCACGTCTGCGGCACCCCCAGAAGCTGCTGCCATGAGGGTGTGAATGATGACCTGCTTAAATCCAAGTTGGAGCCTGTGGACAGCAGTGGAGGTGAGGACTGCCAAACACATGCACCTGGTGCCACTCTTGGCGCTGCTAGGTGCTCAGAAGTAGTTCTTAATGACATGCATGATAAATATCCTAAGGGGGAAGCAAAGGAAAGGCAACTTAGAACAGTTGAACCTTAGGAGCTATATTTCCTCAACAGTCTAAGCAGCTCTGGAGTAATAAAGACCATCCTTGGAAAACAACCCATCCTCTCCAGAACACCAGGGGAAGTAATGGAAGAAAGTATGCAATATGAAAATCGTAGTATAACTCCTTCTTTGCTGTAGACTAGCACTTAGTTCTCTAAAGAACAGGGACTTGTTATCATTTTTCACTCAGTTGATGGATAGAATGCAAAGTTAATTTCAGGGTGGAGAAATACCCAAGAGACCACTTGTTTTCTGTTAATATAGAAGACATTTCTGACACTAGCACATAAGCTATTATGTGTGTGTATGTGTGTACACACACATTTACAGGAGAACTAATACCGGTATTACATGCATGAACTATTTATCAATTCCAGAATAGCTTTCAGCATGAGAAATGAGGTATATTTGTGTGATATGCCCACACATGGAGAAATGGAGGGAGTGTTTTGTTCTCGGGTGGAAACATAATGTCAGGAAACATCCTGCCTTTGAAGAACAAAAGTACAAAGATGCTCCAACAACTGAAGGGTATAGTTTTGCAAAATTGCTTATTTTTCATTGCATTTGGAAACAGACAGGCAGAAGACAATCATCCTTCCCAGCCTGGGTCTCTTTAATTTTAATGTCATCTGCTAGGGAAGAATTAATAAGATATGTCTGTTGGCCTTCAAAAAAGAAAACCTGGTTGACAAGAGCCTTGTGTTTATGAAGCAGTTCAAAAGTGGGCTTGGTGGTTGTCAAACACTGTATACTTTAAAGAAGCAAATTAATAATCAAAGTCACTTCAGTGGGGAGGGCACTGAACTGCCCGTAGAGTGCTGGCACCCACTCTGGTACAGGAGGGTTTAGGCGTGCAAAGGTCCCCTCCTGGCCCACACAAGAGTCCCTTCCAGCTGTCTTTTGCTGGACAGACCCCCACTTGGCAGACCCTCCTCTTGTGTGGGTGACTGGGGAGACGTGAGCGGTGAATACCTTTCTGGTCATGATTCATCATGGCTCAACTCAAGCCATGAGCCTCAAGTGGGAAGTTGATGTATCACCTCCTACAGTTACTCCATTAACTTTGAAAAGACAAAGCCAAAACAGAATTCAAAACCAAAATAAATGTAACTCCCAATAAAGTCCCAACAACAGAGTGAAAAAAACCCAGCCTGCATTAACCAAGTGGTCATTGTTTTTGGCTGTGACCTGGGCTGTTGAGATGCTCTTTGGCTGCCTGTCACTGTGTGTAGCAGTCTGACTGGAATTTTCATGAACCAGGAAAGGGATGGTTATATTTGGCCTCTAGAAGGGAAGTCACCAAGGTAGAGAGGCGGTTTTAGGTCACAGCATCTGAGCCAATGGGAGGGGAAGCAACTTCCCTATTTCCAGTTAAGGAAGAGGGTGGGGCAACACAGCTGAAACCTCTGGCAGGCACTAGGTGCACACACTCCACCCTTACTGGAGAGCCTGTGGGACACAGCCTGCCTCTGGCTGACCCAGCTGGCTCTGGTGGCCAGGCCTGAAGGTCAGAGGCACCCTGCCCCCTAGCGTGGGTCTGGCTACTGTGCCTGTGAGTGCTTGATTGAGACTTATATTGTCTTCCCCTGCTATGATATTCAAGGCAGCTTCTCTGATGTTGTTTATGAGTTACTATTCTTAGGCCCTATGTTTACCACTAGACAGTGGGTGTTTTTGATTTGGCTTTATGGTCCACATGGCTTTCACATGTAAGGACATTGTAAAAATTGTACATGGGTGAGGCTTCTTTCCTCTTGAAGCTCTGAGTTAAGGTTATATATAACAGATTTTTAAATCTTCAGTTGTGTTTTAAAAAGAATGACACTCGAGTCATGATAGAAAAACAAATTATTGTTTATGAATATGCCACTACAATATGCATTTTGTAAGGCTCATTGATTTATTTGCAGTTCAAGAAAGCACATAGATATACAAAATGGTACATTAGCTATTCGTTATACCTCCTTAGCTGCTTTTATTAGAGGTGCCCATGGTGCCACTGGCAAGGAGGATCTTTCAGGGGCTGAATCAATGCTTGAAACTCATCAATTTCTTATAGGTAGTTTTACTTTAAGGTATTTTGATGGTTTTATAGAAATATTTTACCCCATTAAAAAGCTATAACTTAAACTGTGGTGCAGGGCAGGCACACATTAAATGATAAATGGCTTTGTATAAGAGATTTCAAATTTGTCAAATCTGCATTAAAGAACTATATTTGAAATTGGTTCGAAGGTTGGGTGAATTCTCCAGGTAAAAATGACATTTGTTTTATGGATCCCTCTGAAAAAATGCTCCCAGAGTTTCATCTGCATAAATCATATCCAAGTTCACCACTCTAGGAACCTTCAGCAAGGCGGAGGGGCCTCTGCTGCTTTCTGGTTTCCTTTTGCTTTGGGCAAAGGGTCAATTTGCTTATATGTAAAGACAGTGAGAGCAGATGACCTAGAGGTGAGAATATTTGCATTCATTCATTCATTCACCAATTACTTATTGAACAGGTGAGTGTACTAAAGAAACACCATACACAAAACCTTATCCTTGTTCTCCTCAAGGGGACACGCTGCTCAAGCAAAGACAGTACATACACGGATCAGTCAGTTGCATGGATCAGAAAGAGCTCTGAAGGCCATCCAGGAGAATGTCATGATGGCGTGCCTACATGGGCAGTGGCAGCATCTTTTCTGGGAAAAGGTCACTTCAGCCAGTGAGGTGATACTCGGGGGTATATGTGGAGGAAGAGCATTCTAGAAGAGGGACCAGCCAAGACAAGTGGCAGGCTGATGGCATGCCCGAGGGGGACAAAGGCCCGAATCTTTCATGAGTGGGAGGGGGAAACACTACTGGGAAAAAACCAAAGGCTGTGGGGTTTTGGGAAGAGTCATGGGGGAGGGAGCGGGGTCAGAAACACTGGAATCAGCGGTGGAGGGACATGTTAAAGTGCAGGAGGCTGTGCTGCATGAGGAGCATACCCCACAGCTCAGAGGGGGAACCCAGTTCTTCCTTGCACCTGCAGTGGAGGGATGCATACCTGTGGGCTCATCTCTGAGTGGGTGGCAGATGCTTGCCATCATGCTTCCATCATCTCAGCAGCCTTTATTTCCAGGATGATAATTGGGAAGGGGATGAGCAGAAGGCTGTGTGGAATGTTCCAGGGGCCAGGACCTCTGTAGGGGCTCTTGAGAGCCCAGATGCATGGCTCCACCCTAACTGTAGGAAGCATAGGAAATCGAGTCTTTGTGGGTGATAAGGAAGGAGCCGCTGCATAGTGGGTGTCCATCCAGTCTTTGCCACAAAAGAGATGGGAGAAAAAGTAGAGATTCTGCTACCCACCCCATGCTGACGTCATACACTGGTACTGTCTTGGCCAGGTGTGCTGGGGGAGGGGTTGGGAAGGGGAAGGAAAGGAATATCCTCATGATTCTGATCATGCCCACAAATTGACACAGATAAGAGGGGAAGGAGACATAATTCCAGCCTTGGGAGGAAGCTCATTTGATAATCTTCTCACTTAAGGCTGAAACTAAGTCATTTTTCTGTTTGTTTGGAGTCTGGAGGAGAAGCCAGATTTGATGGTTGAAAATCTGAACTTGTTTTGCCTGGAATTCAAAGCTCCCTTCCATTTGGTCTTAGCACATGTTCTGCTCAACCCCAACCATCCACTCCAGCCACACCAGACTTCTTGAGCTTCCCACTCAGTAGGAAATGGATCCCATCCCCTTGTGTTCTCATATTCTTCTCCTCCTGCTGTGCCTGGGCCCCTATCTTGCTCCAAATCTATGAGTTCTAATCTTTGTGGTGTTTTCCCAGCTTTCTCTTACCTCAGCTGAAGGAGTGGGCCGCATTCCTTGTTCCTATGCACCCCTCACTCACTGCATGGGTAGCCTGAGGGTGTGTAGTCACAGCAGGCTTCATGTTTCTCCCACAAAGCCTTTAAATATGTTCAGGTGGGTTCCCATTTCTCATCCTTTACTGACATCTGACACAGATCCCACAGTTTTCCAGTTTATTTCCACTCAATATTAAATGCCTCAGTTTTGATTACAGTGCTTTTCAGTATTGAAGACCCAGTTCAGTTTAATGCAAAACTTCAATCTCATCTCCACATCAAAGGTACTGACTTAAGCTAAAGCCCTTAGGAGGAAGGGTTGGTGTGCGGTTTGATCCTCCCTTGCCTCATCTCTCTCTGGCTCTTCCAGGGTCCAGGTGGGTTTTGGTGAGATTACAAAGAGGTACAAAAAATTATCTCACTTTAAAATTTCCAGGGGGCTACTATAAATGGACCATCCAGCACCCTCCTTTTTTGGCAGGAGGGGTGTCATCAATTTTCTCACGAGGTTCTGTATTGGAGAATTTCCTCCCACTCATCCCCAAAACTTCACACCCCTCTTCTGACTACTCTGCTTCAGCCTTCTTCCTGTCCTCCACGCTGCCTCACAGTGTTGCATCTTTACTCCCTCTGCATGTGGCCCTCCTCCTTCCGCCTCCAGCTAGTTATATTTATATTTTAGATCACCAATCATCAATTCTTTGGAGAATCCTAACTTCAACTCTCACCCGAGGGTCCACCCCAACCGTGCATTCCCACGGCCTCTGTAACGACAACATTCATTATGTAAACAGTTGCTTGGCACTCATTTTCCCTACTTACATGTGGGTTCCAAGAGGACTTGATCCATAGATTATTATAGAAAGACAATAAACAGGCATTCCTAATAAGCTCAGGAGCACAGTTACGTGTCAGTAACTAGTCGTGGAACTGAGGTGAAATTGAAAGCTGGAACCGTGTCTGTTAACCTCCAGATCTGCTATATGATGTGGGCAGAGGAGTGCACAGTAGCACACAGGTATTCTATAAATATCTGTTGCCTAAGTGTTTTGAGCAACCTCATGAGAGTTAAACCAAAAAATAGGGAATCGACTGGAAGATAGTTCTGACCTGAACCTTGCAGATTTCTTGATTGTTAACAGAAGAGTTATTGGTGTCTTTGCAAGTAATATCCCAGCCAAGGCGAGGGGAGACTTGCCTTTAACTAGCTGACTTGATAGTCCATAGTCCAAAGGAACATGATTGTAGGAAGGGGATATGGATAATGTAACCATAGACTCAAAGAATGACAATTTATGATTTGTGCCTTTGTTTCCTTTAACATATTTGTACCACTGTCGGCCCAACCAATCCAATTCTCAGGTCCTTCAAACAGGGTCACCATATGCACCTTCAACCTGACTTGTATGAAGACCTGTTTTATTAGTCACAATTAGTTGCAGGTGCAAGGACTGAGGGCACAACTAACTGTGTCTGGAATCACCTCCTCACATATGCAATTAAACACTTGCACACTCAGAATTAGGTTCAAGTGGCTAATTGCACCCGGAAGTAGGTAATTGCAGGTACAATTAGCTGCAAGTGTAATTTTTCACCCGAGACTAATTGCTCCCAAAGTAAGGAGATAGGGATTGGAAATTCAGCACCGAATGTGTGTGTGGTTATTGCAACCACCTGTGATTTTAATGGTGCTCCCCCTCAGACTTCAAGTGTGGTGGCTTCCCTTTGGTGTTTATGAACAGTTACATTGCTTCACTCCTGTGTGTTTGTTCTATTGCACTCTTTTCTCCAGTGGGTCTTCTTTTTCTTACATAGACCCTCTTTCTTCAGAATCTTTCTTTCTTCTGGAATCACTGGCTATTTAAAGGACACACATTCCAACTGTTCAACTACCTAAAACCCCTCAGAATATAACTGAGAAATGGCCAGTGACTTGAACGGCATAGTGGGTGGTAACTTCCAATTAGGCCTTGCACACAGTTCCTTGAGAACTATCATTTGAACATGACAGATGAAAAGCTCTGCTCCCCACCCGGGTGAGGAGGAGGTGGACTACTCACTCCATCAAAGCCCAGCAACTTGTCTTTACTAGTAAGTTCTACTTGACACATTTTTTTCATGGAAGCTTTTCTCTTGTATCTGTAAGAATCCAATAAAAAAGCACTATATAACACACATCCCCATACATACATGTACATATATATGTACACGTATATTTAATGATCATAAAACTAAAGCATACCTGAAAACACAAATGAGTTGTGGTTTGAATTTAATACAGTAAAGCTAATGAAAGGAACCAAAATTGTTAATGCTACTCCAAAAAGTCTTTTGATTATGTAAATATTATTTAGGTAAGGCATTGATCACAATAGTTATTTTAATAGAATTTAATATAGGGAATTAATTAAACAAGTATTAGCAGACCAAAAGGTGAAAAAAAAAAAAAAAGAATCTTGCAATATCTCAGAGATAGTAGCAGCAGGTAGCAACTTCCCCCTGAATGGTTGAGGTGGCGAAGTCAAGAGACTGGGGCCTGGGGTCATTAAGCTGGTTTCTCACAGGAGAGGCTGGTAGAATCCAGGACAAAGACTTGGTGTGGGTGAGAGGGGCCTGCACAAAGCTAAGAACTCAGAGCAGGAGGCACCATCTGTGCTTGGGGAAAAGCCCTGAAGAGCTGGAGAATAAGCTTGGAGGGGTTGCTGCCCAGCTGGCTGTGCCACTAGGCAAGCAGAGAGGCTCTCATTTTAAAGAAGGAAGAAATGCAGAGTGAGTGCCCTAGACCTGTGGTGGTGGTCCTGGATTAGATCAAACCAGGATGGACCTGTTTTGATAGGAGAAGGGGAAATGGCACCTGCAGAAAAGAAAAGGGCGTGAAATTAATGAGCATGGGCCTTTGCAGGGCTGTTTATGTGCTTTGAATCTGTCTTGAGTTCTCTTTGTCCAGCATTTTTCTTTGCATGCTTTTATTGATTTTTATCATGATGAAAATGTGCATGCATGCATGAGATAGAGAGAGACGGGGGGAGGGCGGGAGAGGGAGAGAGAAGGAGAGAATCTATCTCAGGGAGACCTAGCTGAGGTCAGAAGATGGTGGTCCTAGCCAGTGTGCACAGCTGGCCCTGCCCATGCTCTGTAGCTGATTTCATTTCCCTGCAGCTCACCTGGCTAGTTAAATCCTCTTTCCTGCTGGGAGAGTCCAGGGCAGCCTAAAGCCGACCTCCTGGCTTCCAGAGAACGCTGACTCCTCCACTTCCCTGCTTAGTCATTCTGAGGTGGGACAGGCTCCCACTTGCTAAGCTGGTGGTGACCTCAACTGAATGCCAATCTGATGGGGCAGTCAACCCCTTTGATCTCCCTCTGGCTATTGAATCTGCCATTGTTTAGACTGCTGTGTGCAGACTGGTGACGAAGCCTGTGATGACAACCAGAGGGAAAGGGAGGAGGGTGGAAGGCCTTCGACTTGGCCTGGGCACCTGGCAACACTTTATTACTCCAGACAGACTCTGCTGCTCCCGGCTCCAGCTGTGGGCTGTGAGGGTCAATTGGTGCTCGCTGCCCACAGGAAAGTGGTGTCTACTCAGTGGCAGCAGCGCCAGGCTCCTTAATGGATTGCTTCTCTGAGCATTTCCACTTGGCATGGGGAGGTAAAGTTACTTTGTCTAATTATCCTGCTTGGTTGCATCTTGGGTCTTTCAAGAGGGGATGTAAATATTAAGGGAAGTTAGGTCACCTACCAAGGGTTTGGGCTAAGAAAATCCCTGGTTTTATCAGGAAAAATGAATAAAAGAACATGATGCAAAAAAGTGGAAATAGAAGAAAGAAAACGGCAGGTTTAAAAAATGTGACAAACCTGTAATAGTCACTAATAGCACTTATAGGAGTTTTCCCACACTGCTTCTGTGAAAATATTTCCTTTATTCATTCCATAAATATTACTTGAGCACCTACTACAGACAAGGGCTAGAGATAGGACTATGAACAAGAAAGATAAAAATTCTAGGTTATACTCAGGGCAAGTAAAAAGGTCAAGTGCCTTCTACCTATAATTTTTACATACTGCTTTCTCTTGTCAACTTATCTTGCACTTCTCCTATCATTATACCGTCTTCGTATCCATTATTCTGACAATCGCTGGCTTTTCCAAATAAATGGATCAGAGTTCACTTAACCATTTCATTACTATCAACTATGAGCACTGCTTATAATTTTCCATTTTATGTAAAGCTGTGATAGATGTATTAGTATAGACACATTTTAAAAACCTCTGGATTTTTGGTAATTTCTTTCCTGATCGTATCCGCCACAGTATTAGGCAAAAAAACTCTTGGTGGGACGGACTCCAAGGCTAGTTAATTAAGCAAAACAGGAAGGTACTGGATGGTTGTCCAGTAGTTGACAGAGTTGAGAGAAGCCTCGAGGACCAAACTCAGAAAAGCAGCAGGAAGAAGGAGCCGGCGGCAAAAGTCCAGCTCTTGACCACCCTTAGAACAGTTTGTGTGGACCTGGCTGGAGTAGCCTCCTCACACCCTGGGACCGTGGACTCCCTCAGTACAATGAGGAATTTCTACCCTCCTGGAACCTCTGTCTGGGACTCCAAGGGGTCTCTGTCCCTGGGGTTCCAAGTTGGGGTGGGGTCACTGGCTTGGCTGAGCAGTGTCACTAGCCTGCTTTTCCATCTTAGGCAGTGAGGGGGTGGGGTGATCCCAGTGAGGAGGAGCAGCTGTTCTTCCTAGCTTGCTTAGTGGGAGTGAGTTTCTGTCCTCACATCAGACACAGTGTTTGGATCCTGGCCTGGAAAGAGAAGGAATAGCCCTAAACACATTCCTTTTCTTAGTTCATGTGCTTTTAGTGCATGTGGGATGGCCAAGGGTGGGCCATAGTGAAAGGGACATTGGTTTTGCCTGCCAGAGTCAGGTATAAATATGCCCAGCAGTGCAGCTGCTCAGTGTGGCCAGCATGCTGGTCCACTTATATGTTCATTTTAATTTACCAAATTATCTCCATTTTCTAGGGAAGGCAAGAGAGCTTGGAAAAGAATGTGACCTACTAGCCAGCAAACCTGAGCCTTGAGGATAGGTCTTCAGAGACTTGGCTGGACTTGTATGCCTGCCCCAGGCTGGCTGGTCACTGGGAAGAGGTGCCTGGAGCCATTTCCACCCTTGCTAGGACAAAGGCCTTTTCAACAAAAGGCACCTTTGTAACAAGCCTCCCTTTGTTTGGCCACAAGGATGTTCCTGGAGTAGTTAAGGCCTGTAATCCTTAGATATGAGACTACCTGACAACCCTGGGCAGTGGTACAGCGATCTGAATTTAATGCCCATCCTGTATTTGAAATGCATGTCTGGCCACTCCCAGACACCTGGACACAAGGTATGTGGCTAGATTGCCCTATTCCTCATGGCCACTCCCTGTAAGGACTGGACATTATCACTAGTCCTGTGGGATGGCGTGCTAGGGGCACTCTCCCAGCGGCAGGAAAGAAGACTGGTGCATGCGTCCTTGGGGGACATCTGCTCTACTGCTTCTCAGAGGAAAATTATCAATCTTCTAAGGGTCCTTAAGTCCAGGAAATGACTACCTGCATTTACTCATGTGTGGCGGCACCCCGCCACAGGGAGTAACCACTGTCCTCTGTTCAGGGAGACATTGTCCCCTGGATTCCCTTAGGGTCTTGGCAGCCAGAATTAAAACTGGCTCCTGCTGAGCTGGGCATGGTGGTGCATGCCTATAATTCCAGCATCCTGGGAGGCTGATGTAAGAAGGCAACAAGTTTGAGCCCAGCCCGGGCAAGTTAGCTGGATGCTGTCTCAAAATAAAAAATACAAAAGGGCTGGGATGTAGTTCAATTTGAGGTCTTGGGTTCAATCTCCGCTAGCCCTCCCCCTCCAAAAAAACAGCTCACGTTTTTAGGCACTCTGTGTGAGTCTATTCCTCTATTTTAAATGCTTCTCATCTAGAGGAGAACGGACCAGCAGATTAGCTTGACTTTCCCTAGAACTAAGAAATAAGCTTTTGTCTGACTTGTGCTGCTGGAAACCTCGAAGAACACTGGACATGAACTCCCTTTCTGTCTTCCAAGAAGCGTGGTTGTCTCCCCAGGTGCACAGCACTTGCAGGGACAGAGAAAGATTCTCTCTCTCAAGGCAGCACCCCATGCCCCAGCCTCATTGGGGGAAGTGTCTGTAGGAGGCCTTTTCTCCTGGCCCCTGCGCTCTTGGTACACTGCTCATCTGCCAGTAAAGGGGAAATTCCGGTATGTGGCTTAAGGTGAAATTTCAGCAGTGGTAGAGTTAACATTTATGGATCCAGCTGTTTGTATGCATCTTCATGACATGAAATGACTCTTAATTGTGCTGAAGTGCACATTCCCATCACAAGAGGTGGCTGAGTCACTTTACCGAGAACTTGGCACAGGGTTTCAGCATTTTTGGGCCCTGGGTGCCTCATCACCAGGACTAAATGGGAGTCCGGAGGGAGTCAGATGGGGATAGGCTGAGTCTCCCAGTATGCGTGAGGTCCCTGGCAGTGAAGAAGGCCTGGTCACTTGGGATCACCCTCACCACTTCCCCTCAGGGACCAGCACCCTCCCCAGGCCTTAGCCTTGGGGCCAGCTCTTTTGGGCCCAGGGCACGAGGCTCTGTACACAGCATCAGGCAGGGCAGTGGGGTGGTCCTCGCCGGTGTATAGAGTCCAGGGCTGCATTTCCTACAGAGGATTTTAAACCAATAATAAAATCGACTATAAGTCAGTCTGCTTTTCACTGCCCCCAGGCCAGCAATTCTAAACAATATCAGTAATAAAATAACTCCCCAAAATCTTTTGTTAGTCCACATTCTAAACAATTATTGTGGTGAATTTTAATTATACACATTCTTAAATATATCTATATCTATAGATATAGATACAGATACACTTGTATATATGTGTATGTGTGCGTGTGTGTGTGTGTGTGTGTGTGTGTGTGTATATATACTTTAAATTAGCATATTTTATTTTATTTTCCTTTAAGAAATACTACATTTTATGTGGAAGTCAATTAGAAGAACTCTCAGTAAGGAAGAATAGTTTGAGATGGGTAAAAGCTGACTTCAGGCTCAGTCTGTGTCTCCACTGCATGGTACTAGTCTTGCTTGTTGTTTAAGTGATTGATAAATGGTGATCACACTGTGATTGCAAAGCCAGAGCACAAATCTAACTTAATTCAACTCTGTCATTCTAGGTGACCACTTGGAACTTTAATCTGTTTAAAACTTAGTAGATGCAAATTTTAGTCCATACATGGAATTGTGAACTGGATTAGAAAAAAAATCTTTAAAATTTAAATTTATTCTCTTAAAATTATTTTAAAGCTAGTGAATGAATCATGATAAGAATAATAACTACTAATTATTATATTATTATCACTGAGAATCATTTTGTCACATATAGGAGGGTGCTCAGAAAATCAGTTGTGGGTATTCAGAGCTGCTGCCTGTGCTACTTCGGACAACAGAAGTCACTGCCTTCCTTTGAGAATGGAGGGAATGAGAGTCAGGGATTATTGGCCCACAGATATTTTGGGAAGGCTAGACAAGCAGGCTGCAGTTGCAGCCTCCAGAGCAACTCCAGGCCCCAGCACGTCTCTGCTATGGCAAGGAACACCGTGCCCCCACACCCTGCACGGCCCACCTCCTCTGGGCGGGCAGTGATCTGGGGCCCCAAGGTAGGGCCCTTGCGCTCTGCTTCCCATCTCAGATCTTGGGGCTGTGCAGTGAGGTCTTGGGAAAATGCACCCAATGGGTGGAACTCTAGGTGCAAAGAAGGAAGTGAAACTTCGTTTTCAGTTTCCAGCATAGGGTAGCCCCCTGGGAATTTTTGGAGTGGAGGTAGAGCAAGCCAGTCTCCTGCCAAATCTCTGCGTTTGACCTTCTGTGCCCTAGAGGGTTAAGGACCTCCTCTGATTCACTGCCAGTTCCTGGTCCTGGGTGAAGCAGCTTCTCAGTAAAGCAACTGCTTCATAGCCAGGAGTTTCCAGGGCAGCCGCATTTTGTGTCCAACTTGCCTTCTGGTATCCCAGGAGCTTCCTTCCCTAGGCTCATCAGTGTAGAATCTTCTGGCTGGGCACTGTGCATCTCCAAAGTTCCTCTGCCTTCTCTAAAGTTCTGTTCAGTCAGAGCTGCTCCCAAGCATCCAGCCCTCTGTGATGCCAACCCTGAACTCCACCCCCACTCAAGTACATGTGTTTTTAGCCTCATTTTAATCTTTTTTACAGTAACTTTTTTTTCAGGGATTCTTCTCAACAGAATTGGCAGATTAAATACAACTTCTGTCCCTAAGGAGTTTTCACTATCATTCTCGCAACATTAAAAATACTCCACATTTATACATGGGCTGATTTTCAGGCCACCCATCCCTTTCCTGGTAGTGGGTATTTGTGGGTGATGCTGGGACTAAAGGTAGATCCCAAGATAACTGGCCCAGCAGGTGACACTTCAGAGAGGGGCAGGATGCAACTTTAGCAGGCAAGTGCTAGGTGATGCCTGGGCTCCCACAGGAGATGTGAACCCTGTGTCCATCCTGTAGCACACTGGGTAGGGCCCACGGGGAAGCAGAACAACCATGCTGCTGCCTGAATCCCTAATCTTAAGGTAGGGAGGAAAGAGCATAAGGCAAAGTGGCGATGAAGAGGCTGGGCTTCTTTCTGTTACAGCCTCTTGATAGCTGTGTGATCACAGAATGGTCAGTTAACCCCTCCAGGGAAGGATACTGTTTAAGAAGAAGATGGATCTTACTTCTGGTGTGGTAGGGCTGGGAAAAGAGGTGACACAGAGGAAACAGGGACTAGGACTTGTGGCACTGGGATATACCCTTCTGGATAAGCCCTGAGACTGCACAGATTGTCAGTGTGGCGAGCTGTTCCATACTTCATCCCTCCCTGCCCCCTGTCACCATCAGAACACTCAGAGAAGAGTCCTCGGTCCTGACCTCCCATGCGGGAGTGGATCCGAGGGAGGAGCGGGTCTGAAAAGAGCTTTGTTTCTTTCCTGTCTACGCATTCACATAGGGCATGAGCTTCGTGAAGCCTTTACCTTCTTCCCTGCAGCTTCTTTATGGCCTGGACTCCACTTCACTTCTAAGAATGGGAACACAGCATTTGACCCAATGGGATTACTGAATACTGGAAGTCTCATTTATTTTCCCAGAATCCATGCCATGTTAAATTTTATACACACGTATATAGGCATATATATGTTTGTGTGTATATAATTTATCTCACCAAGGGTTTCTACTTCCCAGAATAAAAAGACGTCTTGCTGATGTGTCCAGCCAACCCAGAAGCTCTCCCAAGGAGAGCATGGTTAAGATCAGACTCTTCTCCACAGATGCAGCTAATTCCAACCAGCACATTAAGATTCCAAAGTTAAGAGTGCATTGTGAAACGTGAATCGATGTGACATTGTCAAATAAAATGACCTGTGGGCTTGGGAGGTTGGTGCTTGTAGGCAGAGGCCAAAGTGTGCATCTTAATCTTGATTTCCTTTGGGACTATTTCCTCCATTGTGTTTCAGACTCTGATTATGTTCTTGTGCAATTGAACTAGCTCTAGTCTCCAGGGCTGGACAGTTCCTTTTTTCTTTCTTTCCCTTTTTCTCTTCTCTTCACAAAGGACAAATTGTTTTTGTTTGTTTTGTTTCTGTGTTTTATATGTTTTTAAAAATTAGCTACAACTGTTTGGTTTTGAGCTCTGAGTACACATGTGTGCACAAAAACCCCATTCACTTAGGAGGAAAAGGGTTGAAGTTAGAGTCCTGCATGTTGTATAAATGATTTCAGGCACAGTGGCCTTAAAAAGCAAAGTTCAGTGATCAGTCTGACCGCAAAATGGCATGGACAATTCAATAGGTAAGCACAGATTTCTTCATTTATATCCATATAGGTTCAGGATATAATCAAACCTTTAGCCTTAAGAAAATTTCAGTAGACTATAACACCAAGCTTATTTTGGGCTTGCTCTTAAGTGTTTATGGGGACTGTGTAAGTGAGGTAATGACACAGATTCTGAATTTCAACAGAGGGTCTGTCTCTCCTATCTCTTCCTCTGTCCATACAAGATCTGGAAACTTTTCTGCTGCATGTTGTCATTGCTGTATTTTGGCGTCTTAAACTATAGCACAGTATTTAGAGTATCCATCCATCTCCATATCTGGACTTCACTCAGACACTCCCTAAGCTCTCTTTCAATTTCTTTGCTGTGTACTTCAGTGAACTGCAAACAAACAGATCATTTTCCTGATGGTGATAAGGCGGTAATAGACTTTACTTCGTTGCCTAGTGCCCTTCAGATATGCTTCCTACAAAACTCCTCAGCAGAACAAATATAGTTACGGAATTTGGTTACTGGTACACAATGAAATAATAGCTAAATAACAGAGTTACATGGTTATAATATAGTTAAATCATGCAGCAAGTTGCACACAATAGCAAATTCAGTTAAGCAGAGAGAATGAAATTAAGGGTAAGAGGTAAAAGAGAGGATATATCCTTAGATGTGATTTGAAATGGAAAGCAGACACCCTTGAAAGGACATACGAAGATGTCAGCAGATGAGGCCTGAGGAAGAGGCTTCTCTTGTCAACTATGGCAGGACTGGGTAAGGACAGAGGGAAGGAAAATTCATTCGGCTGTATGTCATATCTTATGTGCTCCTCTTTTCCTCTTCCACTATAATCCTCTTGACTTTGTCCTTCTCACCCCCCTCCTGGTGTTACAGTTGCTAAGTAGCTTTTCTTCTAATTCTCTTCTGATTTATCACACAAAGCATTACTGAATTATTGTGGGTTTTTTTGAGGTATTGAGGATACAACCCGGAGTTTTTGCACTGAACTACATCCTCAGTTCTTTTTGACTTTTTTATTTTGAGACAGGGTCTTGCAAAGTCACTAATTGTTGGGCTTGAACTTGCAGTCCTCCTGCCTCAGCCTCCCAGAGTGCTGGGATTACAGTTGTGTGCTACCAGGTCCTGTTTCAATTGTCATTTAACACTACTATTACTGTAAGCTGAGCTTTTTATTAAAGTAGAGTAAGTAACACTTTGTTAGCCAGGCATTTAAGACTTGGACATATTCTTCATTATAATCCAGTCCAAGGCATCACCTGGATGCTTGCAGAATCTTAGGCTCCACTTGGGACCTATTGAACAGGAACCTGCATTTACCAAGATCCAGGTGATTTATTTGCACGGGAAGTCTGAGAAGTACTGTTCTAGCCAAACCAAAGTACCTGCTTTCTTTTTTTTTGGCTTTTTCCTGTGCTATTTCCCTCACTTTTCCTCCATATTTGCCTCTGCATTCATGGGATCCTTTTATCATGACCATCATCTCATGTGTTACTTCCTCCATGAAATCCCTCTTCAGTTATATCAGGGGCCAGGTAGACCAACCTTCAGAATTCAAGATCAGTCCTTTGCCAAATGAACTGTCCCTCTTGAGTAAGTGGCTCTATTTAATCCATTATCTCAGCCCTTTTGGCTATAAAAGACTGGCCCATGGTCGGGTTCTCAACACTAAAGAAGCTGTGGTGGCTGGCCAGACACCCTGAGTATGGTAAATTCTCTCTCTCTCTACACTTTTACAAGTTCAAATAGGATGGTTAGCAAAGATTACTATAACTGAACACCAGGAGACAAAGTAAAGGTCTTGGTAGGTCATGTACAGACCACAGTTATGAGGAAACAGAAACTTTGAGTGAGCTAAGTCAGTAGAGGCAGGAGGACGTGACAATAATCCAGATGTAGCAGAAACACCATGAGAGAAAGAGGGAGAAAATCTTGGTATCCAAGATTTGTCCAAGTTCCTGGTGACTTTCTGCCACCAGATCATAGGTTTTTGTAACATCTTTTGAGCCCACTACTTTTGAAAACTTGTGTAGATCTCCCTTCCTTTTTACCAAAATAGTCTACTTGGGGTTCCCCCAAACAGACCTAAATCTACTCCAGCCTTCTTCTTTCTTGTTGGCTATTTCCCAGTGTTACACTGTAGCCTGCAGTGCTATAAACACGAGCTACTAACAATCTGTGATAAGGTTATGTCCTCTTTTTTGAGTATTTAGCGAGATGTATGCTTAAAAATACTGATCGGGTTGACTCCAGTTGAATTCTAGTGGAGCAAAAGCATTGTAGTGAAAAGATCTTGGAAGGAAAGTGATAAGGTTTATCATTAATAAGGCAACTGAGCTGCAGTGTGGCCAGCATTTAGTTGAAGTCTCTGGTGCATTGTATCAACCAAAACAAAGAACCACAAGCAAGTTTACATTTTTAGTACAAGCTGTTCAGTGTCATAGCAGCAAAATTAGTAATTCCCATCTCTCAGGAACCTGATCTCAGCTGACACTATTTTATCAGTAAAATAATTTCTTGTAGTGAGTTGATTGTACCAAACACATGTTTCCAGCTGGTCAGCAATCTTCCCTCTTAACCTTTAATCTTCTCCAGGCTCTTCCTGAAGATTACAGGACAAATGATGTTCATAGAATGATGGGTCTGTACAGATCGAAGGAGGCAGCTTCATCGCTGCTATTTCAAGAGTCAATGTGGAGCTATGTTGCAGGCATGAGGGTGGGAATGACAACTAATGTGCATGAAGAGAAATGATTCTGCATGTGCATACTTTAGAAAATTAAGAATATTAAGTTGGAATATTAAGTTGTATCTGAAAAGTATCATTATGGTGGTTTGCAAGAAAGGCATAGAGGGGACCTAATTTCGCAAGTACATGGGGATTTCTTTTTCCTTTCTTAATTCTCTCTTGAAAACACCACCCTCTGAATCCAGAGATTTCATCTGCTTTTAAGCTGGAAGCTTCTTCTTTAATGGCTCTGTGACTCACAGGGCCTGGGTGATGGTTGCTTTTTCTGTGTATAGAACTATAATCCTTCTCAATTATCAAAGACATAAATTACTATTATTTCCTTACCAGATCGAACATCTCGCTTAAATATGTGAAAGAAAAATTGTTGGTTGTCTGGTGAATTTTCCTCTTGGAAAAACTGCCTATTCTTAATCTACAAGTTCAATGAAAGTTCAAAAGTGTATCAGTGCAAACTCAACATTCTAATAATTCATCTACCAGCTTCTACATCCACAACAGGAGACTCTGGGTTGAGACATTTTTGCCTCCTCTTCTATATAAAAGTAATCAAACAGCACATTTCCAGGGCATATCACAAATACCTATTGATCATAATCAGAGCACAGATGGTCTGAGAGAGCTTGGCTGACACATGGGCCCTGATGTCAATCACAGGAACAAATTGATTTTGACGATCTGGCCACATTTCTCCTACCCAAGCAGAATTCCATTCAGCGCTGCTGTTTGGAGAATTTTGAGCAGACAGCAGTGCTGAAGGAGTGCCCTCATCCAAAGTTATTGTGCAGGTAAACTTGATTATTGAGAAAATAGTGATTTTAATGTACTTCATACTTACTTCTACCAGGAGGAGGTCAATATTTGATGTTGAAAGGGCTCTCATCAATTTAAAATTTATCCTGATTTATGTCTGCTAATTAGGGAAAAGAAAATCCTGATTTGCATTTTTTCTGTGACAATATGAAATGCCATTAATACTTTTCTCCAACTGGGACTTGTTTTCTTGCTCATTTTAAAAATTAATAATTTTCATCGAAATTACTAATGCACTCACACTTACGCCATGAACCTTTCCCTTATGCCAGGGTATGTATATGTGTGCTTGGAGAACAATGTAGGAAGAAAGGGCCAATACTTCCAAATACTATTAAAGCATTTTTTTTTTTTTTTTTTTTTTTTTGGCGGTACTGGGGATCAAACTCAGGACCCTGTGCTTGCTAGGCAGGCACTTATTCCACTGAGCTATATCCCCAGCCCCCCTATTAAAGCATTAAAATCCTTTGTGTGAGCCAGATAGGCAAGGATCTTCTGTGATACCATCCATCACTGTCTGTCACTTTATGGCATCATACATCAAGGTTGCCAGGACAAATTCAGTAGGAAATAGGTCTAATACCACGAAGAAGAGATTTGGAGTATGAATGACTGGGATAGCCTTATCCCAGTCCCCAGTGCCAAGTTGGCATGTTTTCCATGTGGCCTTTCTTTTTTGTCACTTGCGTGTCCTATACATTTTCTATTGAACAGCTCTACACCTATACTCTCAGACTGATGGCAGCAGGAGCTGGGTGACAATGCCTTTGTGTTATTTCTCTGTAAATATCTAAGCCTGCTCTGCAGCCATGGCCCCAAGAGGGGCCATTTGACTCAATGTCAGTGACTCCATAGGCTGACTGAGCTAAACCAACTAAGTGCCTCCTCTCCAGAATTCAAGTCCAGAGATACAATTTGTAATCAAGTAATGTGAGAAGCAAAAGCCACACCAGCCTGGGCAGCCATTTTCAGTCATGTGTACTCTGATGAACCAGTGGAAAAAGTGTATCTGTGAAGACAGACAAGATGTCAAAGCCAGAAAGGTGATGGGAGATATCAGCTCCTGTCAGATGCGAGGGGCTTCCTGGCTCTGGGGTTTAAGGGGTCAAGCTTCTTAGACTTCCAGGGACCCTCGTGCCTTGGGATACTCTTTTGCCTGCCCCTTGTGCTTCTAAATAGGTCCTAGTTTTTCTGAAACTAGGTGCGTTTCTGTTCTTCACAACCACATATGCCTTGAGCGGGGAACCTTCTATTAGAGAGATTTCAGTGGAAATGTCAGTGTCCTTAGCCTACCTACCCCGAGGCCAGAGTACTGTGAAAGATGAGGCACTCTATCTAGCTGCGAGCAGTTCCACAAGAGACTGTACTTGGAGAAAAAGATATCATTCCTTATGTGTTCAGTCTCACCCTCACCTCTTCAAAGCTTTCTGAACACACCCCCTGCTCCTCATGCTGATGACTGCCTCTGCTCCCTGCACTGACTGTTCACTTATTCTGCTTTATTCACTGCTCCCTGAGGTAAAGTTGGGTCCACAATTTTTGCTCTTTTCCACTGAGAGATGGAGTTTAACTCCCAATTCCTTGAATGTAGCCTGGTCCTGGTGACCTACTGGGATGTTAGAATACAGTAGAAGTGATGTTTGGATCCTCCAATGTTAGGTTGTAAGAAGTCTGGAAACTTCTGCTTATGTCTCTGGAAATACTCTCTTGGAACCAAGAACTGCCTTGTAAGAAATCCTGCTACCCTCAGGCTGTCATTCTGTGAGAAGCCTGAGACATGGTGAAGCAAACAGGAAAGACAGTGAGAAAGAATAAGAGAAGAAGAAGAGCAAGGGTGGAATACCAGTCACAAGTACCAAACTTAGGAATAAGGCATCTTGGAAATGGCCTGTTCTGCTAATACCTTGTAGATCTAGGATGAACCATCTAGCTGAGCCCTTCCAAAAATGTGAGGAAAATGCAATGTTTGTTTTAAACCTCTAAGTTTTGAGATAGTTGACTTATATACTCACCAAAATATGGATGTTACTAGTCATCGCAGGGCTGCCCCAGACTCCTTCCTTTCCCTCATGCCATTCTCTAGTCTAAGGACATCCTCTCCCTTCTCTTGCCTCTCTGTACCCTCTGGCAGTCAGGACAAGCACATCCCTTTCTGAGAGGCTTTCCCTGATTATTTCTCTCTTCTCTAGCATGCTTGGACAAAGCTACTCTTAGAACACTTTGCTTATGCATCTTGTGTGCCTCTTTGAAGATTTTACTGCCATGTCCTAAAGCCTCCAGGGCAAAGCCTCTTCCTGATTCTGTTTTGACCTCTGCGCACTTCGGCAGAGACTTAGACATAAGGGATGCAATATACATCAAGGCTCCTAAATACTTTTGCCTTGAAGCTCAATAGACCTCATCACTTTAAATTAAATCTATGTTGGAAATATGTCGTCAAAGGTTTATCTTCTGTTACGTACTTTCAATTAGGTATTTAGATTTTGAGGTACTTCCAGATTTTTATTTTCAGATTATATACAAGCTTTATACTTTTAATTGGTGGGGAAAACTCTAAGAAACACAGGAGGAAATTCAATGTACCATACACAATGTGTGGAATCTAGTGATATCCTCTGCTTGTTATTCTGCATATCATGGATGGGAGGTCAGGGTCAAGCTAGGGAGGGAGTGTCTTTTTTAACCTCTTTCTAAGACCTCTCATGTTTAAATTTCTCCTGGCCCATGGAAATGAACTTTCCTAGGTTCCTAGGAAATTTTTTAAAAACTTCCATTCTCTTTGCTGTGTTCAGAAAACTCATTAGTGTCCAACCTCCTCAATTAGGCAGAGTAAACATGCATTACTCCGAATGCCCCACACTGCAGTAGAGTCAGACAGAGTTCAAGGGAAATGTTGGCCCAGTACCTAAGGATTTGACCACTGAAGTTTACTTCCCTTCAATCAAATTCAAATCACATCTTCCTGTATTTTTTATACAAGCAATTAAACTCTTTTCTTCAGTTTTCAAAGGATCACTGTTTCCTGTTCTGCATATATCTGTTTCCTCTTTTATTAATGGTGTGTTACTTAATGTACTATTGTGTATATACCATCCCTTTGTCAGATCATCTGCTGTTAGATTTTCCCAGTTTTCTTAATCTAACACTTATAAACTCAGTAACGTGAATAGCAGAAGAACCAAAATGAGACACAGAGACCTCTTGTAAGGGTGCAAAAGAAAAAGAAAGGACATGTTTATTTCTGCTTCTTAAAGAATTCTATTTTTAAAAATCTGTGAAGTTATCACACGTCTCCCTAGAAATTACAACTGTCTAAATTCTAACTTTTCTCAGTGCTCAGTCACACAGAATGTAGAGAACATTCACCACGTTCTATTCACACTTATAGGTCGTGACTAAGATAAATAGCTTCTAGAGAAGCTTTGATGTGGGTGTGCTCCTAGTGGGAGGAATTTGATGTTCCAGTCTCCCAGCTGAATACCTAGAATATCAGAGACTTTGTAAAGTTTATGCTTGACTCCTGCAAAGGAGGATGTGACTAAAGTCATAGTGTGGCAAATCTCTGTAACAACACCATGAAGACACACGGATCTTAACAGAGGGAAGCAAAGCAAGCCAAAGTGAAAAGTTCAAATACATGAGTGTATTCTTACAAGGGGCATCTAAAGGTTATTCAAGAGTCGCTTTTATAGAAGAGGTGGCTAATTATCCACATTTCCACCAGCATAACTTTGAGCTTTCTCTTTCCCACATGTTGTCAGTTATAATGTCACATACTACACAGGGGCACATACACACACAGCTTACTTATACTCAATATCTGACCTGTTGAAAAGTATTTATTCTTCTTCATCAGAATGCCAAATTGTGACAGTCTTCAGTTCCTTAGCAACAAACTGTCACGTTTCTCTTGTGAAATCCTGGTCAGCAGGAAAGATAAGGAACATTGAATTGCAAGGGAAAAAATCCTTATTTTAGTCACAAGTGTATACAAGTGTGTAAGAACTAGAAAGATAATATGAAAAGGCAGGCCAAGAAGCCTCGTTTGAACAAGTGTTTTTGATTAAGGTTTATGTGGGCACAGAGGTCCCCTTTAAGTTCCTTTTTATTGAATAAT
This sequence comes from Dinomys branickii, assembly GCA_004027595.1. NCBI lineage: Eukaryota > Metazoa > Chordata > Mammalia > Rodentia > Dinomyidae > Dinomys > Dinomys branickii. The sequence goes on from PVLD010010232.1 coordinate 37,384, forward strand.
TTCCTTTTGATCCTTGAGTAACTAAAAGAAAAACCAGTATTTGACAAGATTCCTTTGCCTGGCAGCTTCAGGGTCTGATAAGACAACAGACTGTCCATGCAGTGTGAGCATGTCAGCTTTATTTCCCAACTGAGCTTTCCCACTATCTCCTGGGTGGGGACAGGGGACAGTCAGCTGCAAAAGACAGTCCTCATTTACTTTCTCCTTGCTTGTGATCAACTTCACAGAAGCTAGTCAGAAGACACTGATGATTAGTAAAATGTAGTCAATGACCTCAAGAAGTATGTCCTCAGGACAAGGGTAAAGATTGTCAAACACTGGAGACTTTGAGGAAGTCACTTCATCTTTCCTTGATCTATTCATTAAGAATGATGCAAAAATAAGTTTTTGGCTTTGTGAGTGAAACCAAATCATTGAGCTGGGAGAGGCCAGTGGCAGAGTATATGCCTAGCATGTGTAAAGCCTTGTGTTCAATAGCCAGCACCAAAACATAAAACAAAACAAACAAACAAAAAAACAGAAAAAAGAAATTTAAATGGGACCAACATTAAAAGGCAAACAGAATTCTTTTAAAAAGATAAATGAATAAAGACAGAAAGACAAAAGAAAACAAAGATTACTTAAAAACAGCTCTGAACATTTGTAAAAAGCCAATTTACCTGAATTCCCAGTTTCCATATTTAAATGTCTGATCAATCAATTCCAATACAGACATGATGTTTGAAGGCCACTTTGTAATAGTTTTAACCTGGTTCAGATTTGCAATCCAGGGGGAAAATGTGCATTCTGTGTGAGAGCAAATAGAAAAGATATCTGAGCACAAATCAAAAGAATGATTACCACACTCATGCTCTGTACCCATTACTGGGTCCCCAAGGCTCTCGTTCTGTTTGTCTTGGCACTTTTTCTTTAGCAGCCTTTAGTTGGACCTGGTGGGAGAACAACAACCTACAAAACCCTCAGCAGAGTGTGAGGGCAGTGGAGATGGATGGGCTGAATGGATTCAACATCCTTCAATGGCTTGGCCCTGCCAGCTTCACTGAGGGGCACGCTCCTGCTGGGGAGACCTCCTGGGATCTCAAGGAGGGCAGTGCTGTATGTGTGTCCACAAGTGCCTGACCAGCTGTGGGAGAGGCATCTCTGTTTTCACTTAATTCTCTAGCAAGCTACCATTCAGTGGGTATGAAAAATAGCACTTGCACAAAGTGGAGAGAAAAAGCATTGTTTCTATAACATATTATGCTTTGCACTGCTCAGGAGACAACATTTCATATCCTATAAGAATAATTATCTGTATATCTTACTGTGCATGGCAGCAAAGTTGCATTGTGTCTTTAAAAGTGCTGTCTCAATCTGCAAAAACCACTCTGTCTCTTCCACTCCCTGCTCACAGAATAGCCAGTGTTTATAAGCAAATCCACTCAACCTCTTAATGATGACCTAGAATAAACATCTGACATACACTAGCTTTTAAGATCTTCTGTGTTTAGGCATGAATTGTTCATTTCTATGCCTTCTGTATCCAGCCTGAAGGAAAGACAAATGATCCAAGGGATGATTTACATTATCTATGAAGGCACAGGTTATGCTGGGTTTATCTGATCTTCTTTTATTGTATAACAAACAGTAAGATAACCAGCCTCTACACAATGACCATTCAATTTGAGCCACCCACTCTGTTTCCATGTTGACTTTAATTTTAAAATATATTAAAAGATAGTCCATTGTATAGTAATACAAGGTTCTGTTGGCTCAAGCAGGTGTGTAGGAAAAGGGTGGGCTTCTTGTACCGTGTTTGGTTTCTTCTCCACTTACCACTCCATGGACCTTACAAGGCTATGGCAACTGGGGCTTCCCTTTCTAATTGCACTGGGAGAACTGGTCTCCACTTTGTAAGGATAAAGTGGATGCCTAGCTCAGGCTGACTTTGAATTCTTTGCAGAGTACCAGAAGCTTGGAATAAATGAACCATTAGTAAATGAAGATCACGGGGTTTAGGTATGAGCCTGACGAATAGGCAAGCTTGTGCCTTAGTCACTGTCTCTTTACTGAGGATCAACCCAACGTCAACAAATAAAGGAGAAGTTTATTTTAGCTCAGGTCAAATAAGTTTCAATCCATAGTCACCTGGCTCCAGATAGTGCAGCATGGTAGATGGGCCTGCATGTAGGAAAGCTGCTCATATAATGGCAACCAGGAAGCAGAGAACTAAAGGAGGAACCAGGAAGGGACCTACCCTACCATGTCATGCCTCCCACTGACCCGCCTCTTCTCAGGCCCTGCCTCCTAACATCACACTGACCCACCTCTTCTCAGGCCCCACCTCCTAACATCACACTGACCCGCCTCTTCTCAGGCCCCGCCTCCTAACATCACACTGAGCTATAGCACCCCCATGATTGAATCACCTGTGAGTGCAATTTGGCTTGGAGGGAAGTCTGGCTTGGGGGTTAGAGATAAACCATAACAGCTTGCTTTCCTTGAGCTACCAGGATGGCCTGGAAGAAGGTTTTACTGTGTGAAACACTTCATGGGCCTTCAGGAATCCTGTACAAAATCTGAGCATGATGCTCAAGACTAAATTCACTAACTATCCCCTTTGGAACAAACTCTTCATTCTCATGTAGCAGGAGATGATCTCTGCAGGAAAAAAGAATTACTTCTGAGATGACTAGGATCTTTCTATTCCTAAATGTGACAATTTCAAAATTTTTCTTAAGACCAGTTGCAGATGATCCTTCTGGAAATTATGCAGATGGGGTGGTGGTAAAGGCAGTGATAGCAAAGATGAATTCATAGTGATGGAACCATGGTTGGCTCAAAGAATGTGGAAAAGATTTTAGTTCTGTGTCAGAAGGAAGGAATAAACTCTACCCATTGCTCTGGTTGACTGTAGCCATAAAACCAGGAGAAAATATATGAGTACTTCAAAAAGTAAATAATAGCCAGTAAATTGAGAAAAGGACCAGAATTTGATGTACCACTAAACTGGTGGTAAATTGATTATTTTTCCTTTCAGAGAGTTCAAACCCTGAACTCAGTGGAGCCTGAAAGTCAGAAGTAGACAGCCAAGAGCAGAGCATTCAGAAAAAAGCTGGTTGAAGGAGCAGGAAGAGAGGCTCCTAATTCATAAAAAGTGCAAAAAAATCCATCACTTCTTTTTTATGTTCTCTGGTCCTTTGTACCCCAATTCCCAAGCAGTCCTTTTATGGCAGCAGCGGGAACAAAGAAAGCAATGAAGAGTAGAAATCAATGAAATGGAAAATAGAAAAATAAGAGACAGAAAAAAATGGAACCTAGAAGTTGTTCTTTATAATATCATTGAAACATCTAGCAAGATGGAAGGAGAGACATTTATTGATACCAAGACATGAAAGAAAAGATAGTGCTATAGATCCCATATATAATTTTAAGAAATCATCAGGTAATACTGTAAACAACTGTACACATGTAAATTCAACAAATTGGGAAAATTATTTCAATTACTTGAAAAGCCAAAACTACCAAAATCCACCAAGATGAAATAAATTTCATTGGAATAGTTTCTTAACTATTAAAGTGAAATTGTAGCTAAAATTTTCCTAAAAGAGAAATTCCAGGTTTTAGATTATTTTACTGGTTAATTCTCTCAAACTTTTAAGGAAGAGATTAGACTAACTATACATAATCTCTTTCAGAAAATAAAAGACGAGGGAACTCTTCTTAACTCACAAGGCCAGCATTAACATGATCTCAGTCACATCCTGTTTTGTGTTTTTTTTTTGCTGTTATTTTTATTTTCCATCTTCTTCAGATTTATTTTACTTTTTATTTTGGATTTTTGAAGTAGAACTTTAGATTGTTGATTTGAATCCTTTCATCTTTTCTGGCACAATTAAATGTGTTGTGTAGTCATACAGTCCTATAAGTTTCCCTGTAAGTACTGCTTTATCAGAATCTGTAATCTTATGAAGATATATAGTCAAAAAAGATAATATCAAAAATATAAAGATAATACAAATGCAAAGATAATTCAAAAAAGATTTTTAGATCAATATCACTCATTAACACAGATACAAAAAGTATTTAACAAAGTATTAACAAGTCTAATATAGTAATATATAAAAATAATAATTATACTGTGACCAAGTGTAACTCACCATACTAAAAGATTACATATTCACATTACATATTCATTTTGTTTGCTGCAGAAAAATTATGTGACAAAACTCAACATGCATTTATGATAAAAACTTTCAGAAAATTAAAATTTGAAAAGGACTACATCCAATAAATAGTATCAACAATAACAAAACCTTTATTGCATAACAGCACACATAATGCTGAAAACTATGTACTTTTCCTCTCATATCTGGTACAAGATAGTCTTTTACCTTCATTCTCCCTCATTGTTATAGTGAGAACATGACCAAGAATAATAAGAAAAATAAATAAGGCATGTAGATTAGAAGGGAAGAAATAAAGTTGTCTATTTACAGATGATATATTTTTCTGTGATAAAATTCCAAGGAATTTACCAAAAAATCCTAGCATCAATAAGTGAGTTTAGCAATGTTTCTAAGATACAAGGCAAACACATAAAATTATTTGTATTTTAATTTACAATTAGAAAACTTTTTCAAAATACTACAAAACTCTGAAAAATAATATATTGGGCTACCAATATACCAAAACATGTGAAGAATTTATTTGCCAAAAATGACAAAATAATGATGGAAAAAAATCAACATGGACCTAAGTAAATACATCTTTTCTATGGACTGAAAAACTCAATCCTAAATTCATAGGAAATCACAGAAAACTCCATATATCCAAATAAATTCTGAAAAGAATACACTTTCTGATTTCAAAATACATTACAGAACTACACTAATTAAAGTAATATGTGACTAGCTAAAATACAGACATATAGATTCACAGAACAGAATAAAGCTCCCAGAGATAGACCCATGAATATGTCACTAATTGATCTTCAACAGGGTGCCAACAACACACAATGGAAAGAGGATAATCTCTACATAAATTTTAGAATCTATTTGTCCATACCTTCAAAAATTCTTGCTGGGATTTTGAGTGGAACTGTCATACATCTATAGATTAATTTAATTGACCTCTTGCAATATTGAGCTTTTCTGTGTATGAAAGAATGTTTATTAATTCAGGTCCTGTAACTTTATTGAATTTATTTACTAGTGCTAATGTTTGTGTGTGTATGTGTGTGTGTGTGGCATGTTTGGGGTACTATAAAAATAAAATGATATCATCTTCAAAGAGATCATTTTACTTATTCTTCTCCTGTTTGACATCTTTAACTTCTTTTTCTTGCCTAAATGTTCTTGGATAGTATTTCCAAGTCTCTGTTGAAAGAAGTGTTGAGAGGGGGGAATTGTTGCTTTTCTTCATCTCAGAAGGAAAACTTCTGTATTGACTATGACATTAACTGGGGGCTTTTATATATGGCCTCTACTATATTGAGGTAAATTCCTTTTATACCTATTTTGTTGATAGTTTTCAATCATGAAATTGTGTTGAATTTTGTCAAAAGTATTTCTGCATCTATTGAGAGAGTTGTATCATTTTTATTTCTCAGTCCGTTAATAGGGTGCATCACATTAGTTAATTTGCATATGTTGAATCACCCTTGAAGCTTAGGAATAATTAATTTAAAGCTTAGGAATAATTAATTTAACTTATTCCTAACTTCTTAATATATTGGGAAAACTGGCTATCTACATGCAAAAGAAGGAAATTGGATCTTTATCTTACATTACACACAAAAAGTAAGGTCCAATGGATTAAAGATAAGACCTGAAACTATACAGTACCTAGAAGAGAATATGGGAGAGAAACTTCATGACACTGATCCTTGAGAATGATTTCTTGGATATGATCCCCAAAAATACAACCAACAAAAGCAAAAATAGACAAATGGAACTACACCAAATCCAAAAGCTCCTGCACAACAAAGATAGAAGCCAACAGGGTAAAAAGGTAACCTAGAAAATATATTTCCAAACCATCTATCTGATAAAAAAATTAACATTTAAAATATATGAGGAACTCCTACCACCCAATAGCAAAACAAATATAATCAACAAAAGCTAAATAATTTAATTGAAAATGAGCAACAGACTTGAATAGACTTTTCTCAAAAGAAAACACACAAGTGGCCAAGAGATATCTGAAAAACTCAGCATCACTCATAATCAGGAAAACGAAAATTAAAATGAAAATGAAGCATCACATCACACTTGTTAAGATGGCTGCGAGGAAAATGGCAGGAGAGAACAAGGGCTGGGAGGGCGGGGAGACATTGGAAGGTCTGTACACTGTTAGTAAGATTGCAAAACAGTGTAGCTGCTATGGAAAACAAGATAGAGATTTTCCAAAAGTGAACAATAGAACTAACACATCACCCACAAATCTTACTTCTGGGTATTTATCTATTTTTTTTTAATTTTTTAATTTTTATTTTTTGCGGTACTGGGGATCGAACTCAGGACCCTGCGCTTGCTAGGCAAGTGCTTATTCCACTGAGCTATATCCCCAGCCCTGGGTATTTATCTAAAAGAATTAAAATGAAGATCTTTCAGACATAGCTACGCCCCTGTGTTCATTGCACTATTACCCTCAATAGCAAGGGAGGGAAACAATCTAAATGTCCATCAATAAACAGAAGTTTAAAGAATATGTGATATACATATATATTTGGACATTTTTTCAGACTCAAAAAAGAAGAAAATTTTGTCATATTGATAACGTAAGTGAGCAAATGAACCTGGAGGGCATCATACTAAGTGATATAAACTAGTCAATAAAAGAACAAATACTGTTATGTTTTCACTTACATGAAATACATAAAAGAATATTTTAAACCACAATTGGGCATTCTTACACCTTTATTAGAATGGGTGGAATAAAATAAAAATGCTCACAACACAAAGTGCTGGGGAAGATGCAGAACAAATTAAATACTTAAAATTACAGATGGGGATGCAAAATGGAACATTCAGGAAGAGTTTGGCAGTCTCTTATAAAGTTATATCTACTTAGGATAAAACCCAGCAATCCTATCCCAGGTATTTGGCCTGGATGAATTAAAATTTATTTTCTTCAAAAGCCTGTAAACAAATATTTTTAACAATTCATTTCATAATTTCCCTGGAAATAATCCAAATGCCCTTCAAAGAATGAGTGGATAACAAATTGTGGCACTGTCTGAAACTGGACTGTTTTTTCAGTAGTAAAAGGCAACAGCTTGGATAAATCTCAGCAGCATTTGAAAGGCATTTTGAAGGAAAGAATCCAGTCTCAAAAAATGATATACTATATGATTCATTTTATGCGGATGTCTCAAAAAGACAAAACAGTAGTAATGGAAAACAGGTCACAGTGATGTGAGGGAGTATTTGGCCAGTGGAATGGTTTTGCATCCTGACTGTGGTAGCTGTGTGTGTCTATAGGAGCACTAAAATCTGTGGGCCTGTACATACACGTAGGTACAAGTTCAAATGATTAAAGGGATAATAATCTAGAGAGCAAAACCTTGAGGCTTCCCTCCTCAGGCCCATTCTCCCAGATAGGGACATCGGTGAAGAGCGAGGCCCCTTCCTTTCCCTTCTCCTGGGGCTGTTGCACCCCTCTCTGAGTCACACCATCATCGGGCTGTGACCCTTCACAAAGTCCCACCAAAGGTCGTGGCTTCACCCCACACTCTTCTAAGAGCAACCCACAAAATCCCCTGGGCTCCCTTGACAGACAACAATGATAAGAGAAGTGGAAGCCAGCTTTAGTTTTTCTTGTTTCCCCACCTCCAATTCACAGGTGAGTACTATCAGTTCTGCTTCCAAAATAGGTCCTGAATCTAGTCAAGTGCAGGCCCCCGCCATTTTTCAACCTTAGCTACTGCAGTGGGTCTTCATCTGGACTCCTTCCTCTTACTTCTTCCACACTATCGTCTTTCCCATCTTAGCAGTTAGAGGAAGCCACTGAAACAAGTTCACGTCATTTCTCCCCTTACAACCCTATCCAGGGCTCTAGAATAAAAGGCAAGGCTCTGGCCTCCCAGGGTCTCAGGTCTGGCCTGCCCACTTTCCCAGTCCTCCCACACCCTGCCCTGGCCACTCTGACCTTCTTGTTCCTTCCAGGCTATGTTAGGCTTACACCACTTCAGAGCTGTTTCTCTTCCTGAAACAAGCTTTTCCCAGAAGTCTGCATGGTTCCTCCTTTAGGTGGTTCAAGACTCAACCTGAAGTCACTTCCTCAGAGAGAATTCTCTGACTGCTTATTTTAACCAGATGCTTCAGTTTCCCATTTCTCTTTAGCCCGCTAATGAGATTTGTTTTCTCTTAGCACTTAAGCATCTTGTATAAGTCTTTGTTGCAGATACTGGCTTCCCATTTCAACATGGGATCCAAATTCCCTACCATGACATCGTAAACCTCCACTCCCCCCGAGGAGTAATCTTTGCTGCAGCTACACTGACTCCCTTTATGCCTGGAATATTCCAAGCATACTTCTACTCCAGAGCCTTTTCACTTGCCAGAATTTTCCTGGTGAGACCAGGGACTTTGTTTTGTCTGTTGTCTGTCTTCAGGCATCTCAGTCTCATTCCTACTGGTGCCAGTTTGAAGTTGACTGGGGACAGCCAGGCGCTGGGAATATTGGGGCTCTGGGAGCAGCTGGGAGCTTGAGTTTTTCTCCTTTCTGTGTCTCTCACCTATATGCAAGCTTCCTAGGGGTGGTGACAAGATAGTGTCCAATACATGATGGATGCCTGAGAAAAGCTGCACAATGAATAGATAAATGAATAAATGCTAGAAGTCTGGGGTATCTAGACAGGATTTTTCAGTCTCTAAAAGGAGCTTCCTTTGTTTTATAGTCCCAATGCAGAGTAATGGTATTCACTTCAGGTGGAAGGATACTTTTTTGGGAGGCTATTTCTGACACCTTTAAATTCTCCCCAACTGGGGAAAACATTCAGATGGCTTTCTGTTCTTCTTAGGGTCCTAAACTGTGTTCACAGGGCCTCTTCCTTTCTTCAGCCACTTGCCCCTGCTCCGGGGCTCAGCACACAGCCCTTATCTCAGTCTTCCTGTAGTGCATTCCACCCTACCTTGGGTCTCTGCCTGGACTACGTTTTTCTTGCCCTCCCCACAGTGAACACTTCCTTACCTTTCTCATCTCAGCTCAAGCCTGGGTTCTTCAAGAGAAGACATGCTGAAGCTCAGACAAGGCCATGCCCCGTGATGGGTTGTGAAGTCCCCATCGCAGTTGTGACTGGGTGTGTTGCTTGTTTGGTTAGGCTCCCATGAAGAGGGAACTGGAGTTACCCTTGTGCCACTATTAAATACTCTGTGACCTCGCCTGGCCTGGCACTGGATAGGCTTTTAATATGTATTTGTTGAATGGAAACATTCATTCATGAGAATATAAGCTACTCACTTTTCTGTACAGCCCCAAGTTCAGAATAAAGTAATGAAGGTAAAGTGAAATCCAAACTCAGTGTAACACATTAGGCTCTCATTGCCTTAGTTCTGTTAGAACATGAAAGATGCTACAGTGTGAGGGATATGGGATGCAGGATAATTGAGTTTGTAGGTACAGAGAAAGGAGATAGTTCAGAATTGTTGAGCCCTGTGCTTTAGACTTAGCTAAGTCTCCTCCTTCGTGACAGTGTGGCAAGATCAAACCTTCCATCCAATAATACAGTGGGTGCTCAGATATTTTTTGACACTATGTAGAATTTTCTTTATGCCTTTCTAGTAGAACTCAAAATACTGTATGAGAATAAGAATAGATCATTGAAATTGGCTGCATGGGTAAACCTGGAACAGTCAGCTCTATCCCCCTGTGAGCTACCTGGCCCCTGTGTGGACAGGGCAGAAGGCCTCCAGGGTCAAGGCAGCACAGCTTGTCTTGATGGTGTGGAGTGAGTTCAGCCTTACTGGGGGAGGGTGCTTTTCCAAGCTCATAGTCTCCTGCGCTCAGCTGGAACCCCAGATCTTAGCCCTGCTTTCTTTTAGAGAAAACTATGGGCCCATCCCTCCCCTGACCTTTGCTGGAAAGACTCAGTCAGTATCTGCCAGTCCTGCTGCTTATTGGAACCACGTGGGAGAGATTTAAAACTACTAACGTCTCCACCCCGCCTGAGACCAATTAAATTAGAATCTTTAGGATGGGGTCCAGTATCAGTATTGTATAAAAGCCAGAGCTGACAAGCACTGTGAGCGAATGGTGCCACACGCTACTGGTTCTGACACTCAGGCAGGCTGAATGACAACGATGTGTGTGGCAAGTAGATCAATGACGGCCACCAAGGCCCCTGCCTGCTGGTGTTCCCGTCTGTGTGTACACCCTGCCCTTTGAGCATGAGTTGGACATGAACTCAGGTCTGTTTAACCATCCAGGGGAAATGGGAAGTTGGGAGGTTGTAGAAACTTTGCATACTCCAAAAATGTGGGTGATCAGTCTGTAATTACCCATGTAACTTAGTCACCTCTGGCCTCCCTGTTCCTTTTCCTCCCATTCCACTGACAACAACCCAGTGGGGATGATTCAGGTCTGCTAGAGCATCCTTAGAGAACCGTTCTCTGAGGGCTCTGGTTCTGGCCTTCTCTTTTCTCTTCTTATTGCAGCTGCCTCAACTGAACTGCGAGCTGGCATCCCTGTCCCTCGCTCTCAGCTGGAGAAAATCTTCCCAGTGCAGAGACCAACCAAACAATGTTCTTCATGGTGTGGCCATAGAAGCTGCTTATCTAGATCATTATTTCATTCATTACTGTGCTGTGAGCTCAAGCACCAGGGGCCAAGTTCTCATTGGAGGCCCTGGCTCTGGTGGTGGGATCCTCTGGCAGGGCCAGAGTGCCTTCTCTGAGAGGTGAGATCAAACCAAACTCTCTCAGCTGCTGGGCTCTTGGCATCTTTTTAGTGAAATGTGGATTGCCAGGCCAATCAGCTCGTGCTCCCTTATATTTTCTCCCGTATCACTGAAGCAGCGCCAGGGATTCTGCCCATGTTCTTGGTTTCCCCAGCCCTAGAGGTGCCAGCAGCCTTTTGTTGATTTGGCTCTCCACTTAGATCACTGAAGCAACTTCAGATCCAACTGGGCAACACTCTGCATTTCATTTATGTCTTGGCAAGGGTACCATGTTATTACTTAACTCTGCTGCTGCTCCTCAATAAGTGGGGACTGATTGAAATAACCACAGGAGTTTCTGGATTCCCCTAATTTTAGAAGAGAGCTAAAGCTCACTCCCACAGTTGGAAGTTAAAATAGGCTGCCAGCCCACAGAAAAGCCCACCCACCCCACCTAATTGTCACACTACTGATGCCTGTCATGGGGGGAGCATGGAAGCTGGAGAGAACATTCTCAGAAGCACGGCTCTGCTTCGCAGATGCCTGGGGTCATTTGGCAGGGCCTGAATTCTCAGAGACCCTAGCGCCATAGATATTTGCATAATTGCTTTAGCTACTCTTGTTTTCTTGCCTGATTTGTTTAACGGGAACAGAGTCACTGCAGATAGCAACAGCGGAGAATAGAAACTTCTATTTGGGGGTGTTTCTTTAAATGACTCATTCCTGGAGTCCAGATGTGGGGAAAACAATGACCCTGGGCAATGTAGGCAATTTGGAAAGCAGAAAAATGGTACTTAATCTAAACTAACTTGCTTTCTTTGGGTGCAGTAGCCATCAACCACAACCCAAATGCCACAACCTGAACAAAATGACTCCTCCTGCAACTCTCTGCCCAGACCTCTGAACAGCCAATGTTTTTTACAGTTGAAAACTTTGTATTACTAGATATATTTTGAAGGTGTTCTCTGTGAAGCTATTTCTCATCATGTGCCTGCTGCTTAAAGTTTCTCATCACTGTACAATTTTGTGTTATCTTGCACCTACCTTTAGTCATAATCTACCCTGAATACCTTCACACAGCAGATCAGATTGTTATGGACAAATAGGGGAGGAAAGTGGGGAAATTCTGAGGAAAAGGGGAAAAGCTTTATCTGCTATGCGTTTCCTAAGGGGACCTTAGCAGCCTCCAAAGTTCACCCAGTCTTCTTGTTAGGGGTCATCTGCTTCCACTGTCTCCATCACTGCAGCCAACACCGTCTCCCAGCCTCACGGCCTCTGTGCTGCCCTGCACAGGAGCCTCCTACACCCACTGTGGTCATTCATGTCACATTAATTGTCTTCAGAGAAGCCGTTCCTCATGCCAACTTCCTGCCTAAAGATTTCAGTAAATTTCTTGTTCCTGTAGGATGAAGCCCAAATTTTCTGGTCTTCCTTCACTGAACTAACTGGTTCCTAAGGTGGCTTCACTAGGTATGGTTGACCTTGGAAAGGTCATTTGTAGTCAGACTCACCATCTTCCTAACAAACCTGTTCAACCATATCTCCTCACCTATGTCAGCTTCTCTTCTACAAATGCCACATCTTTCCACTCCCTGTCCTTCCCGCAGAGTCCCACTCAAGATTCCTACATGCCTAAGGCTCAAGTCCTCTCTGCTTAAATATGTAACCTTTTCTAATCTTTCCCAACATATTATGATTTCCTCAATTTTGAATTTTTACAAGCATTTTCATATAATTATCATGTTGGTACTTTTTTGAAACTAAATTTATTGACTACTTACTTCTTATAAGTGTCAGTTGAATTTTTCTTTTCAGAATCAGCATTTTAACATCTGAGATGTGTAGGAGAATATGTGTTCGTAAAAGAGCAAGAGATACAAACAGAAGAATGGGCAATTTTGCCTACAACGAGCACCACTGACTATTCTCTAAAATCTACCAATATTCCCAATTTTGGAATTGCTATGTGACAGAGGTCATGTGTGATTGTTGGAACCATTGCCTCGTGAATGACTCTTCTTGCCTTCTAGGAACCCAACGTGGTAAGAAAGAGACTGGAGCTGCCTCATTCTTTCTAAAGCTACCTGGAAATCTAGTTCATGACTATACTTATTCACACATTTACTGAAACAGGCCAATCTCAGAACTAAACTATGAAAATGAAAATTAATCAGGGACTCCCATGGGCCTCACATATGGCAGTTTTGAATCTTTTTTTTCCCCACTATCATGATTGTTTTTCTTACTCATTTTCTTTGGTTGAATACACAACTGTAAAACATGGGGGCAGTTGTGGTGGTGGAAATGAATGAACCCATGGAAATAGTTGAATATCTACTAGATAAAATTAGGAAGGAAGGAAGCAAGAGCAATTTCGGTATCTCTCTGCCAGGCCTGGACACCTTTCCTGGCCAATACCTCTGGATCAGGCTTGTTTCATTAGGTAGCAGGTGCTTCCTTGCCTCACACAGAAAACAAGCCCTGTGCCCTTATGCTGGGAAGGCAAGTTACATCTGGTGCATATACACCATGCATGCCCTGCTTCCCCTTTCTATTCTGCACAGAAGAGATAAAAATGATCAGGTAGTTGAGAAAGAGCCCAAGTAGAGGGTTTATATCTTTTTTAATTCATGGAGATTCAAACTAAAAACTTCAAAAATAGTTTTAAATAGGGTTATGTCCCCATTGTTGAATTTTTTGTGGAAGGACCAGACTGTGACAGAATATAAAGCATACAGACTGTGTGGCTCTAGAATATCATTTATCTGAGTAGAAGGAACCACTTTAACACATAGAAGATTTTGTCTTCATACTTGTTAAACAGCATTAGGTATGATTCAAGTCAGATTTCAAACATGTGTCTATTGCCTTTCATAGGAATGGTAAGTTCTATAAAAGTCTTGCTCCAGGAAGTTATTTGCTGACGTGTGAATAGCACTGCCTTAGCAAAAGCAGAGAACAACCACGAATGTAGATTTGTAGAAGACGAATCAAGAATTCATGCAGATGAAGTGCCTCCTGAGTAATAGGGTGGGTTTTATGTGAAATGTCACTGTAACTTCTATACTGGATATGCAAGTTCCCATTTTAAAAAAGAAAAACTAAACTACTGCTTCATTGTTTTTAATCGAGCAGTTATCCGACGTGCTTGTTGGAAGAGGCTATCAGGCAAAGAACAGAAAGTAGTCATGATGACTGATCAGCTACAGAAGCTGGACTCATTAACACCGGTAGTGAGCGGTCTCAGGGCCACACAGACCTTTCAAGGCACTCAAACCCGTCCAGGCGCTGGCCATCCTCCTCTAGAAGGCGCATAAAGAGTTACCATGCAGAAAATGTAGGGTGTGCTGCCAGCTGGTAGTTTACTCTTGTACAGGAAGGCTGCTTTTCTAATACACAACTCTTTGTTGTGCTAAAGAGAAATAAACATATAATAGCCTCAGAGTAAGTCTTCTTTAAGGCTAGCACAACTGTCAGTACAATGTGCCATGAGGATACGTGCCCTGTGTTTGCCTTAGGGGTTTGCTGTGAAAGAATAAGATTATACTCTGATAAACACCCCACACACTTGACAGTTCATAAAGAACTTCCATATACATTTTCTTAGTTGAACTTCACAACTTCAGTGGGAGACGGCGACAGTAGATGATATTATCTCTCCAGAGGGGTGACCTTGCAGCAGCCACTGCCTGTGGGTGGCTTTTGCTACAGAAAGACTGAGTTGATTGCACTGTGTTCTCCAGTATTTTATACTGTACAAGGACGTTCATTGCAGCAGTGTTTATGACAAGGAAAAACTGGACACAGAATATTCCTTCATAGAGAACTGGCCATGATACAGGCCTAGACAAAATATGGGGCAGTCAATAAGAATCTTGGTTTAGAGGTATTAGAAATAAATTCATTGATGTTAAAACATATTTTTTGATGAAGAAAATTGTTCATGTTATATTTGAGCCAGTGAACAAAAGTAGATGCAGTCTGCTTCCCTGGTGATAAAGAAAAGGTGTACAAGGCAAAATAGTGGTTGTCTCTGTGTGCTGAGAACATTTATGCCCCTTGCTTTCTTCTTCATGTTCATAAATCATTTCTAATTCTAATCCCAATAAATATAAAAAATGTACCACTCAGCATTTTCAATCAGATTAACTTTTGTAATGATAATTAATGAAAACGATACATCTCTACCTTCGGGCCTCATGGGTAAAGGGATCCCCTTGCAAGTAGAGGCATTAGCCACAGTGCTGGCAGGGACCCGAATCATAAATTCACAGGAAAAAAGGAGAATTAAGACGTGGCTTGTACAAAGAGGAATGAAATCATGTCGTGTGTAGGGAAGTGAACAGAACTCGTGATCATCATTTTAAGCAAAATGAGCCAGACTCAAAAAGACCAATATCCTGTTTTCCCTAATATGTGGAGTCTAGGGAAAAAAGAAAAAAATGACTTGAAAGTAGAAGGGAAACTATAACACAAGAGAGATTTGGAGCAGGAGGGTAAAAAATAGGTAGGCTCAACATATGTTATATCCATGTATAAAATGCTACAAGACTCAGTGATTTGTAAAATTTATAGTATATATGTAATGTATATTTGTAAAGTTTATATATATATATATGGCTTGTGTTTAGATGTCCCCTCAGAGCCTCAAAGCCTCATGCAGTCATAGGTGGGGCTTTTCAGAAGTGGCTGGATCTAAAGAATGTAGCACTGGGATTAAGTGTGTGATTTTGTAATCAAGGGTGTGTAATTACTACATTAGTTTACTGATTGGTTTGGCACAGATCTGGGTAGGATTAAGGGTGCCTTACCCTGAGTGTGAGTGCCACTCGCCCTAAGGAAGGACAGCCTGGATAAAATATAAGGAACAGAAAGAGGGCTAGGATCGTTGCTTGTCACTTGATTGCTGCTTGCTGCCTTGTGCCTGCCCTCCTTTGCCATGGGCTGTTTATCCTGTGACGCCCCTCTGCCGTGCCATCTTGCTTTGGAGCCAACCAACTATGGATTGAAACCTCTGCAAGCTGTGAACTAAATAAATCTTTCCTCCTTTATCTTTGAGTGTTGGGTATCTTTTTTCAACAATGAAAAGGGTAACACACACACACATATATATATGTGTGTGTGTGTGTGTGTGTGTATAACATACATATGTCTCTACATATGACTATACATCTATATAAGATTAATATAAGTATATAAGTAATATATATATATATATATGTTGAGACACTGAGAGAGAGAGAAACAGAGACAGAATTAATGATTGTAACTCAACAAAAATAGAATTGACTACTGTTTAACAGTATTTAGTATTAGGGGGTAAAATATTCCATATTGCTGCTCTCAAGCTGTCATGAAAAATACAGGGGGAAAAAGTAAAGACGTGGCCTTTGGTGCTGTGGGAAAGGGGATAAAAAGGGAACCAGACACCAAGGAACAGTGCAGTCATGACCACCCCTTGGGTCAAAGGCAAACGAGCAGGACACAGAGTTGCCAGAGCCCAGGGGCAGGAGCTGTGGAGGGGCAGCCCAGATGGATGGCTCAGTGGTGAAGGGTCGCAGGCTTGGTCAGACACCAGCAAAGCCAGGAAGACACACCCTGGCCACTCTCCTTTTGCCTTGTTATTTACTTCTGCTGCCTCCTTCCCACCAAGCCCAGCAAGAATCTAGCTGAGAAGGGCGTCTTGGTGAACTGTCCCTAAGGTCAGCCTCCGGGTACACAGGTTGGAGCAGAAAGGCGCAGAAAATAAGCCTGACAAGGGTTAGCAGTAAACACAGGGAGAAGGGCACTGGATCAGGCCCCGGGAGAAAAGGGGTGTCTCTCAGTCAGAAAAGAGAAACAGAAAGGAAGAATCTGTTGGGGAGAAAGAGGAAACTGCTGGGAGAGACAGCCAAGCCATCCCCACTTGTCACAGCCTGGGGTTTTGCAAGAGGAATAATATAATACAGGACATATATTTTATAAGATTACTTATAATAGTCACCCAAAGAGTCATATACAAAAAGAGTGCAGGAAATCTGTCCACACACTAATAACTAAAGAATCTACCCAAGGGCCTGAATCCCATGATAATGTCCTACATCAGTCCAGCTGAAGACTGAGAGTCCACAACAATGCCTCCTACGAGTCTAATTGGAGACCTAGAGCCCAGGACAGTGTCTCATGCAGGCCTGTTTCACAGATCTTCACCGGGAAGGCCCAAAGGTCAGTGGTAGAAGCTAGAAAGTCTGTGCCAGTGGGATGAAGGATCTGTGCCAGCAGCCTGAGGGATCTGCACTGGAGCCTGGGAGCGAAGCTCAAAGTAAGAACCAGAGCCCTGAAAAGTACACAGCCGTCCTCAGTAACAGTGAGGTTGTGAGCTCCTCCGATGATAAGGAAAGCCAAGCTCCCATCAGGAAAGCCAATGAGACAAGTTTCTCCAGGAGACTAAGCTGTGTACCCTCTTTCCCTCTGGAGCTAGGAAGTGATGCTCGAAGTGAGGACCAGAGCTCCCCCAAAGCGAACCAAAGCTATTCTCAGCAACTGAGTTCCTTGGATGGTAACAGCCAAGAGTTCATCAGGAAAGCCAGCATGACAAACTCCTCTAAGAGAACCAACAGCTCCTCACAGCTTATAATAGCACCCAACAGCTTCTACTAGCTCATAACTGTCTCTCTTCTTCACCCATTCCGCCTCTTACGCTGCTGGCAACAACCCTCAGGTGGGTCTCCCACACCCAGCACCAGGCTGGTTCAGTTCAGCTGGGGGTTACAAGTTGACCACCAGTTGTCAATCCACCACACCACTCTAGCTTACCCTTGCCTCTGTTCTGCCTCTGCCGTCTCACCCTCTTCCACTTTGGGATCCTTAATATGGCCCCAGAGGATGGAAGAACAAGAGTAATTGCAGGCTGGAGCTCACGTTTGCTGTGCACTTGTCAGGTGGCAGGCTCTGCTTGCTCTGTGCTCCCAACATTTAATTCTCACAAGGACCCGATGCAGAAGTTGCCATCGGGTGCCACTTCTCTGAGTGGGTTAGCACATGAATAAGGGAGCCAGCTTGCCTGGGTTTGAATACAGCTTCTTTCATTTCTCAGCTGTTGATTCAGTTTTTGTGTCGGTAAGATGGGGACAGTGGCTGTGTACCTCCATGGGGTCATTATGAAGATTAAATGAATAATTATGAATAAAGCATTCTGAACTGGGCTTAGCACATGCTAAACAGTCATTAAGCGTCAGTTTTCCTTGTCCTCAGTTCCCATGTAAGAAAAGTGAGTTCTAGAATCACTGATGTATTTGTCTCAATTCCCAGAGTTGGGACTCTAGTCCAGAAGTGGGTCACAACTATCCAGTATTGCATGGTAGAGTCCCTCATTCTCTCCCTGATACTTTCAAGCAGAAGGGTAGAGTCACCTACTCTGCTTGCTTTGGATGCAAAATGAGTCCCTCACATTTTTTACCCTTTGTCCCACAGCCTAAGTGATGACCTACAGAAATTTCATCTGTCCTTCAAAGCTCATTTCCTTTAGGGTCACTTCCTGCTCCCTTCAGCCAGAAGGAGTATGGATCCTGCCAGCAGACACTTGTAGACAAAGCTAGGTGTGTGGGTGCTTCTCTGTTTCATGTCCTAGAGATCAGACAGAATGGAGACTAGTGTTGTAGGATCTCTGAAGCCTATGCAACCTAGGTAGGTCCTCAGTTTCCAAAATACACACTGTACGAAGTCATGGGAAAAGTATACTCAAGCTCCGTTACATGATCTGGGTCAAAGCAGAGGATGGGAAAGGCTTCCTCCTTGCCTGGAAGATGTCAAACACATCACCATCATTAGTCTCCTAACCTGTGCGGGGTCAAGAGCAATCCTCTGGGCAAGATAACAAGGAAAAGTCAGCACAGCACATAATGCTAACTAACAGAGCACAGATGAGAACTCAAGAATTCTTTAAGCCTGGGACACAGCAGGATCCCTTGTGTTCTTTATTTCATTCCTTGAAAACTCGCTTACCTATGTCTCTTTCTTGGTTTCCTATTAGCCAGAGGTTTTATAACTAGATTTTTTGTCAATCTTTTCTTTCATTTGAGAGTGAAATATGATCAATTACCACCTACAACAGAACCCACTGAAAGCTTTGTCACCACCGAAGCAAAGGCCTCACTGTAGTGTCCATGCCTTGTTGAAAACCCAGCAATCAAATGATGGTTCAACAAATCTCTTTTACTTTTACTATTTTCTCTCTTCTTTGACTTGGTATTCAATATATATTGCGATGGACTGAATGGAAATACATGTCCTCAGTTCTACAGATGCCTAGTAAGAAAAGTGGGAAGATGTCTGGTGTTCACAAAAAGCAGAAACTCCTCCACAAACATCACTCACAAATGAAAAGTGTGTCATTTATGTTTGCACAGTGTTGGTCAATGTTTTGCTTTCTTACTTTCTTTAGCTTCATAATGTTGTTTCCA
Source organism: Dinomys branickii (assembly GCA_004027595.1). Taxonomy (NCBI): domain Eukaryota; kingdom Metazoa; phylum Chordata; class Mammalia; order Rodentia; family Dinomyidae; genus Dinomys; species Dinomys branickii. The sequence continues at coordinate 56,683 of PVLD010010232.1, forward strand.
TGAAATGGGCCATTTAGTCAATGACAGCAATCCTTCACTGAAAAGCAGATGGATGGGAGATTCTGTGACACAGTGCCCAGGCCGGAGCCTAACATCTGGCTTCATGGGCTCATGTTCCTCATCTGTCTGATGGAGGCATTCTTATAGGTAATTTCTAAAGATTTTTCCAAGTTAAAAATATGTGGTTTTCTAGCTTGTTGTGGACCTGAGCACTGAAATATATACTAAGCAGTGTTCTGAGTTTTTAATTAATGAAGAAAATGTTCTTAGTTTTGACCCAGAGAGGGGTATTAAGAGGTCAGTATCAGAGATTAGACTGTGGGTGGATGCTGGACCTTTGCTTGCCCAAAGGATAATTTCCTAGTGATGAAAAATTGTGCCTTCCTTGGGTGAAAATGCCTCTCTGGCTCATGACTTAGTGAACTGACAGTCCCTTTTGTAAATTAGGAATAGGCACCCCTTCCTCTGAGCAGATTCAGCTTCTACCAAGTGCTTGGTGAAGGCAGTCCTTGCTTACTCTACAGACAGGTCTGTTTTGCAGGGTGCCACCTGCATAGGCTACCTGATGCCCAGTGTAATGGGCATCATTGCCATGAGGAGAAGCCTATCATAGCCTCTGCAATACATAAGCAGGAGTCTGATTATTGTATGTTGGTGTCAATGTGAGTAGAGATTGCTTGAACTACAACACTTGGACCATGTTACAGAAAAGCATATTTTGTGATAGTGTCTTAGCTTGGATTCTCTCAGAAAGGATAGTGAATTCAGAGATTTATTTTGGCAAGTACAAATAGAAGACTGAGAGACATTAAGAAGGACAGAAAGTCAACACAAGACACTTTATTGAGCCGGTCTCTGCTGAGGTCAAATGGGGCTCCGTACCATGTAGATCCCTGAAGAATGTAAAGATTGTCTTCCCCAGGAATAGGAGGCGGAGGAATGTTCTCTGGCTTCTGGCTCCCAGATCCTAGCACCAGCTGGTCAAAGGAAATCTTCAAACGACCTATGTAAATACGTCAGAATGGTTAAGTAAAGCTGATGATAGAGGCATTAGCAAGGAAGGCAAACGTATATTCAGTAAGTTCTGATTCTGAAGGGTGAACCACAGATCCCTCTATAAAAAGCTTATCATCAAGTGACTGGATGGCCTTCTTAAGGGATGTGTAACCACATTACATGCACACACCATAGACACCCATGCTGTTGGGGTTCTACCCATGCAGCAGTTCCATCTCTGCCTCAGATCCTTTCTTCAGTGCATACCTTTGGCTGGCAGGACATACTGTTACCAGGTACTCAGGGCTGCGGTTTCAGGGGAGGTGCACCTTGATATGCAACACATCTCCATCATGCATTACATGTCCCAAAGCACAAGTCCATCTACATCTTATATGACCTTCTCTACCCTTGCATGTCAAGTTTGCTTCTTTGAGGATTCTGACCCAACTTGCTAGCACTCACCACTGCCAATGGACCCAGGAATACCCTTAACTCAGGTCATTTCTTCCTTCCTACAGGTGCACTGTTCACTGGGAGGAGTGACTTTCCTTGTCCTTTACAGCCAACTGTGAATGGTTCTGTAGTCTGGTAGTAGCTACCACCAACTTGTTAAGGCAACCTTCTATGAGCTGGTGTCAGGTTTCTTTTTTCCTCTCCTGTTTTAATTATAGGAATTATGAGGCCTTAGTAATGAACTGAGCCTGAGAACTAGATAACCCAGGAATCTGAGATAGATGGACCTAGTTGTACCCTTTAGAGCTCCTCCAATCTTCTGTTGTGCGATGGGTTATTGTTCTCTCTGCCCACGATTGTGACCATCATTGTGGATAATACTGAGCTCAGAATGGGAGGCATTGCCTGTCTGATTATTTTATGACCCATGGTTAGAAGATCCATCTCTGTCAAGACTCAGGAAGGAGCTGTTTTTCAAATGGCGTTGAGTTTTTTGCTGCAGAAGGAAGGCCTAACTCCAGAACCACAGAATCTATGCTGCCGTTCTACCTATTGGACTGGACAGAAACTACTTATGCATGTCTTCACTTGCAACGAGTAGTACTGTGAGCTTTACTAGTCATTTAGGCTGAGTGACAGGCCACGTGTGCCACAGTGTGGATCTGCACAGATCTCCTCAGACGCTTAAAGGTGGCAGCCTTCCAAATTACTCAATAGATGGGTCAGAACAACCTTCCTTGAGTGGTGTATGCTATGTTGGATTTCAAAAGGTTTTCCACGCTTTAACACACCTAACAATTCTGTGGGACTATTTCCATCAAGAGAAGGGGTCCAATCCCAACCCCTGGAGTCTGGCTAGGCTTTTACTGCAAGCTTCTGACAAGGGCAGGTGACTCCAGAAGATTCCAGCCCAGTTTGAGTTGCTCTCAGCTATTTGAATTTTCCCAACTAGGCTTTAGTCAGTCCTTCTTAACTGGAGTTCTTCATCTGAACTGCAGAAGACAGAACTATTTGATTGACTATTTTCTCAGTTCTCTTAAATTTAGTACATTGCTAAGATCATTCTAGTGTTTTTCTTCCCACAAGAAGAGGTATCTGTGTAAATTAGGGTTGAATTCTATCATAGAAACCCAGTTCAGAAAATCTGGCACTTTGGGTTTTTAGAAAACCAGAGTAGAAACAAGGCATTCTTGGTATATTCTGTCTAAACTCTGGCCCCACGGAGACCTTGAGTGTAGTAATACTGTGGTATTTTCCATCACTAAGTTTGAGGATGGTTTGTGGTAGAAAAGTGGAATGAGATAACAAGATCTAACATTTTGTCCTTTACTTCAAAGCTAGTGTACAAGCATGTCCCATGCCACTGGGCCTTTCAAAAGTTTATGATGGGGAGAATGATGGGCTCTGTGTAGGGTTTCACTCTCTAAGGGGTGTTAAGACAATGAGCATTCCCACAGACTATTTTGTGACATTACACAAGAGGCATCACATAGCCTTTGGTGAGACTGCCGATGTGTGTTCCCACTTAAAGGAGACCTGCTTTTGGTGCTGCTTACTGATGAGAAATTGAGAGGAACATATTCTCCAGAACAATAGCATCATACTTGAGTGCCAGAGACCATGTTAGTCCATTTCAACAGAGATATCACTTGTAGCTTAGTGGCTGAGTTTGGAATTACCACTTGGTCAGGTTTATAATAATCTGCTATCCTGCATCAGGATCTATCACTTGATTTTTTTCAAGGGCCATATATATATATATATATACATACATATATATACACACACACATACACATATATATACACAAACACACACACACACACACATATGGGCTATTATATTGGGATATACTGGTGAACATCATGTGTACTAGGAGTCTGATATTTGCACCAGTTCTCTTTCTGAATATGCTCTTGAATCACCTATACTCTCTTGTCTAATGGGGCTGGAATTGGATAGTTTCAGAGGTTCTCACCTGACATTTCCTCCCCTTAGTGGTTCTTACTAAACAGGTCAGGGAGCCAGCAACTTTGTTTATCTGTTCAAATTAGGCACTTGAAGGGGGGATGATAATCCCATTGTGGTTCTGTGGACAATTGAATTCATCTTGAGGGGTGCTTGTGGTAGCTTTTTTTTTTTGCCAAATCAAGCCCACCCTAATTGACTGTCTGTCTCACTAGGAACACCCTTGTCTTTTGGCCACTGTCACAGGTGCCTGAGGGCCAGTGCCTCTTCTAACATTTTTGCCCATGATAGCAATCATATTGTCTTGTTTATTTTCTCATTTCTGGGACAAAATATCGAACACCAACACATTAAAGGAGGGTATGTGTATTTCAGCTCACAGTTCACAGGTTCCAGTCCATAGTTAGCTGGTTCCAAGGTAGAGTGGTATGGCAGAGCTGCATGGCAGAGGACAGACAGTTCATGGTGTGGCAGGCAGGAGGCAGAGATATAACCTTCTTTCCCTTTATATTCCATTCAGGCTACAAGCCTACTGGTTGGTGCCACCCACACTTAGTATGGGTCTTCCCTCTTCAGTAAATACATTATCTACAGTAAATATCTTGTCTTCAGTAAATCCATTGCAAAAGCAATCAGCAAGACTGGTCTAATGATACCCATAATCCAGCCACTCCTAAAAGCCCAACCTGTGAGTGTATGAGGCTTTGGTAGGACATTTAGACATAAGTTATAACACATATATACTTTGCCCTTATCATTTAAGAATTATAGCTTGGCCTCTGATATTGGCCAAGCTATAATTCTCACCCTGATGGAAGTTAAGGAGCCTAACCCCGCAGGAGCACATCTTACTATCAACTCCAGTTTACAGGGACAATCACCTGTACAAGGGAAAATCACCATTGGAGCTTCTCAAAAAATACCAGTGTTCTCTTCATCTGAGTATTTCTTATTGCTTTGGTCAAATTAATAGCTTCTGTGCTTTCTCAGGAACATAGACAAGATGGAAAGTTCTCTGAACCCAGTAATCAGTTTGACCCTTGCCTTGATATTCTTCCAAGGACACTTTGTCCACTGTGTAATTTATTATACTTACCATATTATTTACTATACTACATCACTATGGCCAAATTTCAAGATGTCATCCATGCAGCACATTAGGGCTGAATCCAGATGTTCTTGCCAGAATGTTAAATCTGAGTGAAGCAAGAAGGCTACCATATCAATTAATTCTCCTTATCCATCTTTACATTCAGCCCTCTCTTATCCAATCTCTCAAGATGTACTTCTGCATGCTTTTCCTGGTTTGTGCCAATTTATGAGATGTGATAATTAACTGTGGAGTCAACCTAATAAGAAATGTCTAGCTGATTGGCTTAGCACAGTTCTGGGTGTGTGTGAATGATGGACTTACTGAAGAGAGAAGACCCACACCCAGGGTGAAATTAAAAGGGAATGAAGAAAGAAATCAAGTCTCACTCTTGCTTCTTTGGAGGAGCTCTGGTCTTTGTCATTTTCCTTGGGCATCCACCTCCAGGCTTCCAGTGCTGAATTTTCAGCTTCCTGATATGGATTCACACTGGACTGTCAGTGAGCTCCAGGCCTTCCAATTTTAGCTGGATCCTCTATGTCTCTAGCACACAGGTGGCCCTTTTGCATTCTTCCACGTTTGAGTCTGTAGACAGCAATTGTAATCCTCCTTGTAAATCCTTCATATATATCATATGTATTTTTATACTAAATCTGTTTCTCTAGTGAACTCTAACAGATACATGAGGATTTGCAAGTCCTTCAGTATTGAAGGAGCAAGCATTGTGCTTTTTGGATCAGGTTGTACTGAGATCCAACTCTAGTTACCAGTAATATAGAAGGTAGCATAAGTCTCAAGAAAAACAAGCATCATTTTGTGAAGCACTTGCCTCAGATGAGCCTCTTACAACATTACTACATAAAGGGAGCTTGTTTTCCTGCTGAATAGGGGAGAGGGCTTTCTCTCTGAGTCCACAGGTTTGAGAAATCTGAGGGTTTATTGTTTTCAGCCCGGTGTACTCGAACCAATATCAGGATCTTATTCTTAATCAGCTTTGCTTTTGACAAAGATTTGTTGGAAGTTATGCATTCAGTTGTTTTTGTAGTCCTGCCACCCTCAAAATGAAATTATTTTGCATCTGCAGAATTTAAAGGTGTCTCAAAATATTGCCAAGCAGGCTCAATAAACTGTTGTTTAGTTGACCTGGGGCTATCTGTGGTAAATGGTGTTGACGGCCAAATGGGGAGAAAGTGACCGACCAGGGTCTGGAAAGCAATGCAAGTCTTAGAAGAGAGGCCATGAAGAAGCAGAGGAAATGCTAATATCACATCCTAGTCCTCCATGAATCTGGGTGTGACAGGCATTGTCACTTGAATGATGTTCCTATATTCTGCCTTTCTTCCCTGTGAACACAACAGTGGCCTCATTAACTGGAGCATCCTGTTCTGTTTACTGAAAGAAGCTCTTCGTCCCATTTATATATTTTCAAATTAAACATAAGATATTACTAAAGGCACTTGGTTTAAGTATTACCTTTTCAAAGTTTATTTAAAGGAAGCTACTTCCTTTATGGGAAAAGTATGACATCAATTGCTTAAAATCCTGGGAAACCCTTCTGCACATTGGCATCTGGCTGCAGATTTGCTTTTTCTTGTTCTAATTTGAGTGTTCTATAGTCTGATCAGCTGCATCTGTATCCTAACTCCATGTTTTGTGCTTTTTTCCACTCTAATGATTAAAACAAGTCTTAAAAATCAGCGACTTTTGTTGAGAAGAGTACTTTGAGATGAGGTCTTAGCTGAGACAGCTCCCAAAGGGTGAGAACATGATTATTCCCTGAGACTTCCTGTGCGACATATTTAAAACCCTCTGCAGCAGCCTTGGGCTTTGCTGTTAAGCAGTCACTCCCAATACCTAGCTGGATATGACCACAATTTTAAATGGCAACAGGGTTATGTAAGGAAAGGAAGTTTTTCCTTCTGTAGCAGCAATCAGATTCAGGGTTTTCCACATGCCAGGCAAGCACTTTGCCACCGAGCTCCGCCCTCAGCCCTTCGTTTTAAAACGTGTCTCTAAGGATGGTACTTTGGATGAAAGTGAGAGAAACTGAGCAAGGATAGGAGCTTTATGTAGCGTGTAAGGAAACACTGTCCAGAATGGATTAGGAGGAGAGGCTTAGCTTTACATTGGAGGAAAGACTGGGAGGTCTTAGTTGATCACAAACTTGATGTAAGTTTAAAGCGTGACACATTTCCCCCAAATTTAATACAATTTGCATGAATGAAGTTAGAAAAGTGCCCAGAGAAGGAAGGGCACTGTCAAGTGAGACACAGTGCTGATCCACTCACATGCAAAGGATGTGTACTAATGGTGCCAATGGACTCCACCGTGGTTCAGTGATCCATGATGAGCTAGACACCCTGCACACTGAATGTCTCCCAATGAATCTGGGGAATTTTATTTCTTCTGCCCATTTATCTGATGATCTCTGTGTGGCTGGAACAGCACTATAAAAACAAAGATGCATAGGCCAGTTTTTTTATTTTACGGTACTTATAGTCCAATAGCATTGATATAAAAATAAAGACTACTATTATTCAGTACTAGAATTTAATATCATATTTTCTATATGCACAGATTTCAAAAAAAACTAAACAAACAGGAAACTGAATACCTGATTCTTCCTGAAAAAGTCAGAAGTATTTTTCCTAGAGTTTATTCTTACTATAGGATTTAGGTGACCAAAAGTTAATGGTATTATTAGGTGCACATAATTAGGGAAAGGCATTTTAGCACAGGGAATAGTTGAGGCAAATGCTCAGGGAATGGAGTATATTTAGGAAAGAGTAAATTATTTTGCAAGGCAGGGCTAAAAAATGCAAAGGAGGCAGGGAAAATAATGAGATTAGAAGGATAAGGACAAGCTCATGAAAGGACCTTCATTGGCCTTGGAGAGATCTAGATTTTATCCTGTAAGAAATGGGACACTACTAAAGGAACACTTGGGCAGGAGTGTGGAGAAAGCGTTGGATCAGGATGAGCTTAGAGGCAAAAGGACCAGGTGGAAAGCTGTTGAGACAGTATACATGAGAAATGGTGCAAATCTGAACTGGGGTCGCAGTGAGGGGGAGGGGGTAGAGTTAACGGCGAGGACAGCAGAGCAGCTCTGCAGCCTTTCCAGGACACAACAGCTAATGTCTCATGTAGCCACTGATACTTCATATCCCCCTTTTAATAGCACTTCTCACCATCTAACACATCCCACATTTACTAATTTATCCTGTTCACTGTCTATCTTGCCCTCTAGAATGTAACCAAGTCCAGTGAAGGAGAGTGGTCTTTATTTGCTTCACAGTTATATCCTCACTGCACATGGGTGCTCATTGGTTGAAGGGGGTACACTCATCTTGCATTGCTCCAGAGGGTAAAATTTACCTAATAAATACTATATTTCCAGTGAGATCAGGAATAAGTCAAGAATGTCTTTCTAGTAAGCATTCTGCTAGAGCTCTAGACAGTGCAATAAGGCAAGAAAAATAAATCAAAGACACAAGTTGAAAGGAGAAAAAGCAAAACTATCGTTATTTGCAGATCATGTACAATGGTATCTCGGTTTACGAATTTAATTCATTCTGTTGGTGGGTAGTTCCTTTAGAAATAGCTCACCCATGAAAAATATTCCAGGTCCTCCTTGTTTTAAACAAAGGATTATATGACACAAGCCAAAAATAGCCCCAAAGCTTATTTGAAAAGTAAAGGGGTTTCAAAACAAGATAATAGGAAGTTAACAATGGTTGTTGCATTACATATTGTTATTTTCAGCAAAGTTGCTCAGACTACCAGCTGTAAGAATGCAACAACTAAAGAGAATTAAAAAATAATAAAAAAATTAGAAATGATACAGAGCTTCACTAAACAACATGGTAGGGATTCAACATGGTTGTTATATTGCGTATTGTTGTGCCGTTTGTTTTTGTCGTTATTGTTATTTTTTCTCTTTAAAATGAAAAAGAATAATAACTCTGCACAGACCCCCAATTTAAAAAAAGAAAGAAAAGGAAAGGAGTGAACTGGTAAGGAAAAAACTGGCTCTGTAGAGTGAACTCTGCAAAGGAAGAAGAGGACAAAAGCAAAAGCAAAACAGCACTCTGTGACTAGGAGACACTGTGGGTTTCCGCGGGGAGTCACAGTGGCAGGCATCTCAGGGCCTCTTTGTGTTTACGTGCAGTCCACATCTTGTGGCAACCCATCGGGGTCATGAGAATTAATTGGTGCTGTCCTGGGATCTTGTAATTAACAGGTCCTGCTTATTTCCCCAGCCAGCTTTGCCACACCCTATTGCCTATATCAGTTCCATGAGTCCAGGGAGTCTATACTAAAGCCACTAGAACAAGTGAGCTTACAATGTTGCAATGTACAAGGCCATTGTAATCAATTATGTTTCTGTTTATAAACACAAAACACTACACCATTTATAATACAGAGATGTGAAATACTTAGGGATAAATCTGATATCAAAGTGTAAGGTCTGTACACTGAAAATTATAAAACATTGTTGAGAGAAATTTTAAAAACCTGAATAAATGGAGAGATATACTGTGTTCATGAGTTGGAAAACTAAGCATTATTAAGAAGTCAGTTTTGCCTCAAACATAGGTTTCTGGTAGGCAGGATATTAGGTTGGATCTAATTCAATCTTTGAGCTCTGCCAATTAATTTTGGTATTTAGATTACTTAGTGTTATCATTGATATGGTTAGAATTGCCTATCATTTTAATTTTTGTTTCCCATTTTCTCATCTGTTACTTGCTCCTGATTTCCTCTCTTTCTTCTTTCCAGTTGAGTATTTTACATGATTGCATTGCATGTTCTTTGCTGTCTTCTTATGTAAAGTTCTTTGTTTTGTTACTCTGTACATCATCTGTAGCTTCAGAAACTTATAATGAACAACACATTTTTTTCCCTTCCCAGGCCTTGTGCTGTTTTTATAACACATTTTCTTTTAAACATATTGTAAATCTTACTGGACTATTATTTTTGTCAAAATAGTCAATTACCTTTCAAAAGGATTTAAATAATAAAAATCTTACATCTTTACCTATGTTAGAATTGTTTCTACTGTGCTCATTTCTTATTTAGATCCAAATTCCCATCCTTTCTGCCCGAAGGACATCCTTATGTATTTTTCTGTAACTTAGATCTGCTGACGATACATTTTCTCTTCTTTCGTATATCTGAAAAGTTTTTATTTTGTTTTCATTCCAGAGAGAGATTTTCACTGGGTATAGAATTTAAGCTTGATAGTTTTTTTATCTATAAAAATATTGTTTTTATCTTTAAATATATTGCTTCATATATAAAGAACCCCAAAATTAGATCTCCCAGTAAAAGACCCAACTGAAAAGGGGCAACTGAAATGAATAGACACTTCCCAGAAAAAGTATAAGTGGCCAATAAATATGTGAAAGAAGTGTTCGACATCTCTGACCATTATAGAAATACAATTAAAACAACACTAAGGTTCCATCTTACTATAAAAAGAAGGGCTATCATCAAGAAATCAAATGACAAATGATGGCAAGGCTACAGGGAAAAAAATAACATTATTATAACAATAACATCTATATTGTTGGCTGGAAGGTAATGAGTACAACCACTATGGAAATCAGTGTGAAGACTCCTCAAAAGGACTGAAGCTAGAAATTGCATTTGACCCAACTATTTTCCTTCTAGGTATCTTCCTGAAAGAGTTAAAGTCATCATATTACAGTGATACATGCATGTTTACAGCAGTATAATTCATAATCACTAAATCTTGGAAGCAGCCTATGTGACCATCAACAAATGAATGGATAAAGGAAATATGGTGTTTATATGCAACAGAGTACTATTCTGCCATAAAGATAAAGTTGAGTCATTTGTAGGTAAATGGATTCACCGTGAGAACATAATATTAAGTAAAATAAATCAGACACACAAGCTTATATATCACGTGGTTTCTGTAATATGAGAAACTCAAAATATATAAAAGAGCAAAATAAAACATAGATAATAACAAATAGGGAGATAGATCCTTTCAAATGGAAGGGAATCGAGACGGAGGGATAGGGGAGAAGAGGAGGAAAGTGGATGAAAAAGGAATTGAAATGTGTTATGCGCAGGGACCGACTCCCCACAAAGAGTGTAATTGTTGTATACTACAGGCATGCACTAATAAAGAATAAAAACTAAAAAGTAAAGATATCTCTCCATTGCTAATTTGCTCACATTATTTCTGGTAAGGAACTGCCACCATTTTGTCTTTTGTGCCTCTGTATGTAAGGCGTCCTTTGACGGTGGCTGCCTCTTCTCTCTTCAGGTTTGAACACTCTGTCAATCGCATTCCTTGGTTTAGTTGTCTTATGGTTCCTGTTTGAACCTGTTCTCTCACAGATGCCAACTGCAGGGCTGGTGGGCACTTGAAGTTGCTGTAGGGTCAGTGAATCTTTGTTATTTTGAATTCCACCCATTTTCCCTCTGCATTTCACTGGGGACAATCTCTCCTTTATCTTAAAGTTTCTTAATTTTTTTCTTGCCATCTCTAATCTGCCACTAGTCCTACCTGGTGTAATTTTTATCTTAGAAACTGAGATTTTATCACGGGGAGCTCAGTTTGGATGTTTAAATATCTTCAGTGTGTGTCCTTCACTCATCAAACCACATGTAATGGTCATAGTAATTGTGTGAATGTCCTTACCTGTTGATTCTAAAATTCTAACATTTATTTCAGTTCTGGATTGGTTTTAGTTGAGCGTTTCTCACTGTTGGTCATAATTTCCTGCCTGTTGCATATCTGGTAATTTTTTTTAGGGAATGCCATATTTTGTTGAGTACTGGCTATTTTTGTATTCCTATAAATATTCTTGAGCTTTGTTCTGGGATGCAGTTAAATTGCTCATAAACAGTTTGCTCCTTTTGGGTCTTGTTTTTAAGATTTGTTAGATGAAATCCAGAGCTGTGTTTAGCCTAGGATGAATTATTTTTCACTACTGGGAAGGGAGTGTTCTGAATACTCTACCCAGTGCCCCACAAATTATGAGGCTTTTTAGTCTGATTGGTGGTAACAGCCCTTTTCATGGTCCTGTTCCCTCTAATTTTGGTGGAAGGTGGGTGATACTTTCCTCACTGGGTAGTTTTTTCACATGGGTCCACTGACTAGTACTTTGCTGAGTATTTAAGGACCCTTCTGTAGAGCACTTGTGCTCTTCCTCCAGGAAACTCTCTCCTCTTTAGGATTCTGTTCTGTGAACTATAGCTTTCCGTCTCCCAGAATCTCATTTCCATCTTTCCTCAGGGAATGAAGTGGACTCTTTCATCAGATTCCCTGAACTGGGTGCCTGAAAACCCTCTTAAGGTAGTGAGCTTTACAGAGCCTATTTTGCAAAGGAGGTTGTTCACTGCTTTTGTTGCCTGATATCCAATGTCTTGAAAACTGTTGTATCATTTATTTGGTTCACTAGTTTGGTTATTCCAGAAAGGAAGATAAGTCTGGTCCTTGTTATTTTCATCTTAGCCTGTATGGAAGTATCTATATCTCTTAAAAACCTAACACTAAATTTGACCCTTCATTTTTAGAACATGTCTTAGTTATTCTACTCTTTGCAAAGATCTTGAGTACCACAAGAATTTATCTTTGTAACCCCCAGGTGACTGACACATGACTTTGCTTCATTAGGTGCTTGGTAAATTGAGTAGGACAGGCAGGAGAATTTTTCATGAAGGGATGCTGTTTGTCTAATGCAAGAAAGAAATATTTAAGTGAGAGTTCATAATGGAAACTGAGAATAAGCAATGATTTTTCTCTATCCTGGAATGCATAGGAGGAAGCTAATTTGCAAAGGACCCTCAGTCTGTATAACTTTGAGAAAGCCTCAATTTGGTTCTAGCTGTTCCTTAACACTGCTCAATCTTACCCTTTTTCAAATGTGAGATACTCTCAAAATTGTTATTAAGGAGTCTCTATGAGTGATTCTCTTTCTAGGTTAATTTTAAAATGTTTATTCTCCTCAAAACTTTTCTACAACTGCATTCCTATTATTCACAGAACATCAGTTTACAAGGAAGTTTAGAGATGATTGTCCCCAATTGGCCAGTTAACCTGGGGTTTCAAAGACTTGCTTTACATCACATATGGCTAGAGAACCAAGCGGGAAGCACAGGCTTCTCAGTGCAGGACAACATCATTTCTCTGGATTTGCCACCTCAGGATATACGAAAGACTTAAAAGTCCAATCATTAGGTTTTTTTTAACGTGAATTTTAAAAGGCGGCAGGAACAAAGACTGTGAAACAACTGTAGGACTCAGATAACACGGGGCATTTCTACTGCCGAAGGAGGGCTGCAATTGGAGCTGTTCTGTAGCATAAGTTAAAAAATATAGCAATGAAAAAAGCACAGCAATGGAGAGGCCTGGGTCACAAAATCCCTGCTGATCTGAGGAACTGAAGCCAATTTTGAATCACACCAGAAAAGCAGGGGTTCCAGGGAGCCAGGCAGCTTTTAAGGTAGATAAGACACATCCAATCTCAGTGTCTCAGTGCAGATATTAGAGTTTTTGGACACAGGAGTTCTCGGTAATCTGGGTTTTACAGTAGACACACACATACACACATACACATACACACTCACACACGCACACACACACTCACACACACACACACACAGAATCCTGGGAGCAGGAGAATTGGGACAGTCAGGTGTAAGGAGCATGGTATCTAGAACTATGCTGTGTGTGGTTTTAGATAATTCAATTTCAGAACATGTGGTAGTAAGTGAAATACAAAACCATGGGTAACTAACCTATTTAGTCCAAACCATCAAACAACAAAATATGTTACAGCTTATGAATGAGGAGCAAGGCAGGACAAAATGAAGCCTCTAGCAGGTAAGACGAGGTCATCCTACTGTTATGGCGGAGCAGAGGGAAAGACAGGAGGGCCCAGAGAGGAGGCAGCTGGAGGGTGTTATCGGGGTGTACGCCCTTAGGTTCTCTTGCATCCCCATACAACAGTGGAGATTGCAAAGACAGTAGGGCTAAACCAGCCTGAATTTTTGGATTGGAACACACAGATTCAGTTAAGAACAGTGAGCTCTACACAGCACCACCAGCACCTCCTCCTCCTATTCCCTCTTCTGTGCCAAGGTCTCAAGGGCTTTACCATCCAGTGGGAGCCCTAGGGTTCGAGACCTAGGAGAGCAGAAGTAGGGCTCTGGTCATGGGAAACAAAAGCAAATCAGTGGACCAAAATTGATGGACAAGGAGGACAAGTAATGATGAATCTGTCTGAGAGGAAAACAGGGGTACATGCTTGATCAAATCAAAACATGGAAGAGGCATGGGGCAAAGACTCCCTTTGTGACTTTGTTTACTACCTCTGCAATGTGGTATTTCCCCCATGGGTTGAACACTGAGAACATAAGATAATTTTTGTAAGAAAAGCAGCTCTTCCTTTTAAATTGCCTTTCCATATTCAAATAAATCTAGAGAAAGCATCAGTTTGGGCTCAAATTTCCTTTGACACCTCTCAAATATTTCCTAATCTCCCCTACTACTTTCCTTAATGGGTGAACAGGCTTCAGTTTTAGAAACTGGTGGATGGCTGGAAATCAGCCACAATGCTTCATTTTCATAGTGTTAATTTGGATTGAGGGAAAATGACCTGGTTTTCAATGTACGGTAGCTACAGTTTTCTTTAAAATAAAATTTGGAAAAAAAAATTTATTGTATTGAAACTCTTGCTGGGTGGTTTAAAACTAGTATCAAACAGAATTCATCACTGATGTAAGCATGAAGCAAACAACAGGATGGTAGGGGAAATAAACCCCACTCTGGGAATCAGAAATCTGCCATGGACCGTGGGTGGGATTTGGGATCACAGCAATTTCATCTCTGTTTTCATTAATTAATATAACTGTTAGTCAGGACTTAGCTTGAGATGGCCAAAGTTCTTACCTTATAAATTAGTAAAGTTCTAGTTAGAGGCAAATATAATTGCACCAACTTATCACACAGAAGAGCTCAGAAATACTACAAGATTGTATGAAGACCCTCATCTCTAATGGGGCTCTGAGATGCTAACTATTGGACTAGATTACTTCTAAGGAAACTTCATTTCCAAAATGCTGTGCCAAGCATTCAGTCTGAGAACAGTGAAGCAGTGATGTGATAGGGAAGAATAATCACAGATTATCACACTAAAATCTCATTTTCCTTATCTCCACCTCACATAACAACTAGGTAGCCCAGAGTGAATCTACTTGAAATAGGGGTCAGATGCCAAACATCACCATTTCCTTTGCCACCTAAATCCTTCTTTCCTAAGATTTCTTCATCAAAAGTTTTACTGTGATGTTTTGAAGGACATGGATTGGAGATGCAAACTTGTGGGCTTCTCTTGGCCCGGAGCATCTTCCAGTGGGCCTGTTCAGAGTTTGCCCCCTATCTGTAGCCGCCCCCACCCACCAACACTTCTGTGCATACCAGAGGAAACAGCGGGGGTTGGAGTAGGAGCTTGAGAGACTGACAGCCTGGGTTCAAATTTTAACTCCTCCGGGAGCCTCCATTTTATTTAAATTTTCACATTCTCAGAGCACAATGACTCAGTGAGTAGGTTCAGTGTCAGGGCAGCAGCTGTTAAATTTGAACTTCTGTGTGAATTAGGAAGCATGTGCCTCCCTCCCCAACCAGCTCACACCTGCTGTGGGACCATAAAGCACAAATAGACACCATCCTTGGGACCAAGGCAGTTTCCCAGCCTAGAAG
>PVLD010010233.1:0-71929 GCA_004027595.1 Dinomys branickii
TAAAAAAAAAAAAAAAAAAAAAATAAAATGCCCTAATATTTCCATGTAACCTATGCACATCCTCCAGTATATTTTAATCATCTCAGATTACTTAAATGATCAAGTACTATGGAAACAGGTGTTATACTGCACTGTTTAGGGGACAGCGAAAGGAGAAAAGCATGTCTAGAATCAGGTGGGCCATGACTTTCCATGAAAGCATGTGAACTGCCCTGGGCAGAGTGAAAGTCTTGGTGGCTTCCAACAGAAGGAGGACAAAGCCACACTGAGTATAAAACCAGGTAATTTGTGGTTGTGATTATTAAAATGCTGTATCCTCAGATACAGCTTGTGGAGTGTGAGAGGCGGAGGAGGGAAGAGTCAGCCTCCGTTTGCTCCGGACTCACACACTGTCAAGCAAATCTGCTCTGACCAATGAATTACGAGATTGTTGGAAATCTAAACAAATCTGTCTGTGTGGCTTACTATGAATCATAACCATAACAAAACTACCGAAGTCCTAATTGGTCCAGTTTGGAGTTCACAATGTGAACCATTTAGCTAGATCATTCTGTATCTCATCAAGGTCTAAAATGTTGAGTAATGCTGATTCTTACAAGCTTATGTCACCACCTGCTTATAATATATTTGAAAGCACCTTTTCTACCCCTGCAAGTGCAGATTGGTTTGTGTTTACTGTTGCAAGAGACACTTTCTATTAAGACATAAGCAGCATGGAAATAAAATTATAGAAGGAGTCTTCAGTTTGACCTTCTTGACTTTCTTGCTAATAAACTGTCAAGATAACACATTACCTTATACAGAACACCTTAAAATATTCAAGACTCCACTGGTCAGATTCCTTAGCCAAAGGAAAGATAAATCTGTGTATAAACAGGTAGATTACCAATTTATATTGTCTGTTTCCTTTGTATCAGCCAGTGAAGTTCAAGGCCATGGTAACTTGACTTTTACCTGTCTGAAAGGTTAACTTGGTGGTTTGGATAAGGACTTTTAGCTCTTCTGTCTCTGATCTTGGAATGTCATTCAAACTATAGAGTCTCTCTCTCTCTAATGTAGCCTCAATTATTCAGAAGGACTTTAATCTTCCAAATTAACCAAATCCCTTCCGCTGCCCTTGCCCACGGCTTAGGGTAGACCTTTATCAGTTAATGAAATTCAAATGGAAAAAAAATTTAACATTTTTTATCATTTATGTTTAATTTTGAACCTACCCCCCTTTATTACAAGAGGGAAAGCTATAGTAAAGAACAGACTTGCCTAGAAGTATGACAACATCATTTTAAAACAATAGACATAATTCGAAATTTAGCTAATAGATTGGAAAGCTTCTATCACGATGGGCCACCTTGGATATAAAATTTGTTCATCTAGTATTTGATCTTAATTTAGGAGATCACATTTTCTCCTTGCTTCTCTCCCTCCTTTCTTTCCCCTTTTCTTTTCTCTTTTCCTGTCTTTTCTTCCCTTTTCTTATTTCCTGGCCTCATCTCTCTCCCGCCCCAACTGCTATACGACAGATTTTTTTTTTTGCAGTACCAGGGATCAAGCTCAGCACCTTGTGCTTGCCGGGCAGGTGCTTATTCCACTGAGCTCTATCCGCAGCCCCTGTAAGACAGACTTTTGTCTTGCTCACTCAGCACTGATTAGTTTTAGCGACTGGCCTTTAAGTTTCTGGCTGATGTATGATTTCACTTCTAAGATATACTTTTCTATACTGCGTTTCGTGACACCGATTGGACTGAGAATAGAAGTTTAAAGTCCTTCCCATTCCCTGCACTGCAGCCTTAGATCAATTTAAAGCCCCAGCCCACTCCTTTGACTGACTCCAGGGCTGTAATTCATCTCTGGAGTTCTCTTCAAACCCTTTCAAAGCTCTTCTTCCTCTGTGTACCTCCTTCCAGCTACCCAGACACTGAAGAATGAAACTGTTTTCTGCCGGGCCAGTTCAGTTGAACGAGACTCAGAAGACTTCCAAGACTGCCCAGTGTGGTCAGGGGCAGGGGCGGAGAGTGCAGTAAAGGTCACCTCCACCCCACTCCACAGAATCTCGCTTCTCCTGGCCCCCACCACCTTTCTTCCACAGACTATTGAGAGCTGGCTGGTTTTGTACGTCATATCCAAACTGGAAAAATTTCTTTCCTGTGATTTATTCTACACTGAGGAGGAGCTTTTGTCTCTGGCTCATTGAGGGTTGTTGTACCAGGTTCAGCCGGCCTCCACAAGGATGTTTTGGTTGATTGCCATGTGCAGGGGCTGAGGCCAGGACCGTCCACTGAGGGGTTGCCAAGCTCTGGGTAATCTCTGCAGTGCAGGGCTCAGTCTGAGAGGAAGGCTGTTGTTCCACGAGTCAGCACCGAGCACCCTGTGGCCTCTTCTGGAGCTGGCGCATGCCCCTTGGGCCACTGTCACCCAGGCAGACTCTTCTTCCCACACTGTTGAAAACTAGAGGGATCCCCTGACAGAATTTCTAGTTCTTTTCTGTCTCAAGCCAGGTGTGTAAATGGAGCTGAAAGGGTTATGCTTGCTAAACTGACTCTGGGCGTGGTGGAGGTGGTGGGTGTTGTCTGAGCTTGGCCTTTTTCCTGCTAACGTGGCCTGGGCATCCGTGTTTGTTGGTAGAACAGGAAATCTTTGCTGTATGCAGACTGTCTCAGTCAGATCCTAGCTCCATAGCTTTCTATCTGTATGCCTGTAGGCAAGTAGGTAAGCTTCCCGGGGCTTCGAGTTCCTCCTTGTGAAATTAGGACAGAGAGAGCATCCCCTTCAGAAGGTGCCTAGAAGGCTTAAGCAGCCCAGTGTCTACTGAAGTCCTTAGCCCAGTGCCTGCCTGTAAATTCTCGATAAACATCTGTAATAATTATTGCAATCATCTCTCTATTTGGTTGTGCTTCTATTATCTTGTCAATGTTTTTATACTCATGATCTCATTTAAGTCACCTAGTAAATCCGAGAGGCAGAAATTGTGTCTTTTTTTTTTTTTTTTTTACATATGTAGAAATCAAGGCTCAGGGGAAACAAGTAATTTGAAGTCATGAATCTAAAACATGAGAAAGTTTGGGCTCTTGTCTGTGTGAATTCTGGAGCATGGGTTCCTCTATTGCTAATGCCTTGCCCTGGAGCTGGAACACACAGCTCAGGCAAGTCCCAGAATCTTTTGTTGCCTATCCGCAGTAAGGGAACCTCTCTGAGAAATCCTCCTTCTCAGAACGGCGCATTTCTGGGAGATTGCCTTCTCCAGCCTTCTGAGAGCCACCTCAAAGCCTGCCCCGTCTCCATGGCCTTCGGTAAGGAACCCCCACACTGGTTCTGCACTCCTTCCCTTTCCTTCTGGTGGGAAGCCTTGTCTGATTATCCCCGAGTTTGACCAGCCCTGGGCTCTGTACCAGGGTTCACCACTTTGACTTTGCCACACAGGGATTCTTCCTTTAGCACCAGGCAACCGTTTTATGCGTGCTGTGAGTTTACAGTGGAAAAGGAAATTGGCAGGGCAAGACTTCATAGTATGGATTACCAAAACCCAGGCCTGGAAAGTTATGCCCTAAGCATTTGAAAATATTGTAAGTGAGGACCAGCGCAATGGGGCTTCCTGTATCATTTCTTCGGTGTTAGCTGGGTGCCTTGAAACGAGCACAGAAAGTCAGCTAAGAGCTCCATGTTTCATGGCAGGGACACCAGGACTTTCAATGAGCAGATAAAAAACTCAAGACATCATCTTTAAACTGAGATGATTTCCTCCCTCTGTCTCCTAGGTCTCATGTTTCGTATATATGGTCTGAGGTGCTAATAGGTATCATGAAACTCCACAAGGATATGGAGGTCCATGGTCAGTTCTGTTCCAGATATGCTGGGCTAACCATGTTTCTTCGGTGGAGACCTTTCTGTCCACCACTGAAACGCTCTGCAGGGAGTATTGCCTGCAGCATTTCCAAACATGTTAGTCTCTTGATTTTTCCCTTTTCTTCTCACGTAGCACTTAAGGAAGGAACGGAGACGGGGAAGAATAGGATGTGGTCTGAGGGCCTCCAGCAGTGGCGGGACCGGAACACCACCCCGCTAACCCCCCATATGGGCTGCAACATCTTCAACCACGTAATAGGAACGTGGCACCATTGACTGCGCTTTGGGGCTTCTTCCAAATATCCACCTTACATTAGGAAATCTACTTCTTTCCAGAGCCGATTGTAATGCTGAAGTACATCATTATAGACATCATAATCCTGAGTGGTGCAGTCTGGAAAGATCAAAAACTCTAAGGTGTACAATTCCAAAAGATGAAAAGCGAAAATCCTTAAATCCAAATAACAAGGGAAGTGGCTATGTAAGGGTGAAGAGGGATTAATGGGTAAGAGATTAGTGCATTTTCAGTTATACACAAGACAAGTTGCATGTTACATAGAACAAATATCCAAACGCCCAGTAACACATTATTTTGGGTGGGTGGAGGGGTGTGAAGTCCATTTGTGAACATGAAACTCAGCTGAATCCCTAACCATAATGACAGATTTGCAAGTAGGTGTGATGAAGTCTTCTAAAAGTGAATTTCAAGGTAGTTATCGATGAAGTTTGCTTTTTCCCCTCAGCCCAAAGCATTGGGTGGAGAATTCAGATGAGTGGATTGGTCACGCAAGGCGGCAGGGATGAGAACTTCAATTTAAAAATGAATCCTTTGTCTGCGTTGGCATCCCTTCCAGCTGATGAAATCCAGGAGATTTTACTGAATTCAAGCTGCATTTGCCTGAAGAAGCCAGCGAAGGTACTGACTGGTTTGAAAATAATTACGTGCCCAGTGGGATGAGAACACACTCATGGTAAGGTACTGCTGTTTGTCACCAGTATGGTTTCTGCAAAGGTTGTGGTTGGTATGAGACTGCAGGAGGAATGGATGTCTGTGTGCTCAGGACAGAGGATGGGATGATTCACTAGGAAATGCTTATGTTGGTGTATATCAAATCATAGAAGAATTTCATAAAGAGTTATACTACATAGAAAATGAAGGTGAACATATTCTTTGAGAGAGTCAAGCCCTGGAAGAAAAAAAATCAGCTCTTCATCGCAGTAAAAGATTTCAAAATATGGCAAATGATCATGAAAATTGGTCAGCTTTTATGAACTACCTCAGCGCAATTCCCCATAATCTGTCCCTGTAATACACTTTTCCATGCAGAATTTTCTCTTTAATCTTTTTGAATCCCCATTCTAAATTGCCAGCCTTATATTTTACAATTCACTATGCTGTGTACTCCATCGTAGCACCGTTTCTTCTCGGAGATGTATGTTATTTAAAAATTTTGAGGGAGTTCTACTTCATATTTTATTTTTTTTTGTAAATTTAACTCTGTAAGGGAGTGTTATCACAATGTAGTCTAGTGGGTAAGCATTATGTGTATATATAAAAACACAGGAACCCCGACAATGAAGTGATGTCCTTTTTTGTACGTCTGCATTTGTGGAAGAAATTTTTCAAGGTCTTGGCTTTTGCCATGTGTGCATATGTGGCTGTATCAAATTAAAATTTAAAAGCTACTTTTTAAACATGTATTTTCAATGTACTCATGAGAACTACATATTCATGGGGTACAGTGCGATGTGTCAATACATGTATACAATGTGTAATGATCAAAATTGATATATTCATCACTTTAAATAATTATCATTACTTTGTGTGAGCAAAATTAAAAGTCTTACTTGCTACTTAAAAGATTCAATTAATTGTTGTCAATAATAGTTACTTAATACTCGAATATTATGAAACAGAAGTTATTTCTACTGACCGACTACAAACCTGTCTGCATTAACTCCCCTCTCTCCTTTTCCCTTCCCCTAGTTTTAGCAACCTCTAGTTACCATCATTTTATTCTCTACTTCTCTGAGATTAACTTTTTTTTAAATCTTTTTGAGACAAGGTCTCAATGGGTAGTTGAAGCTGGTCTTGAGCTCATTTTGTAGCCTAGGCTGGCCTCAAGCTTGCAAGGACCCTCCTGCCTCAGCCTCCCAAGTGCTGGGATTACAGGCATGTGCCACCATGCCTGGCTATTGAGATTAACTTTTTCAAGCTTTTACATATAAGTGAGAACATGTAGTATTTGTCTTTCTTTAATTGACTTGCTGCAGTTAATAAAATGTGTTCCAGTTCTATCCATATTTTCCACAAGTGACAGGACTTTATTCTTTTTAAATGGCCGAATAATATTCCATTGTGTATATATCACGCATTGTCATTATCCGTTCATCTCCCGATTGACACCTTGGTTGATTCCATTTCTTAGCTGTTGTAAGTGGTGATAATAATAACATTTAAGAAACGAAGAACATCTGTAGTACTTGGAGCACAGAGAAAGATGAGGTCCAAGAGAGACAGAAGGATATGGGCCCAGAGGACCTGTAAGGCTCAGGGAAGATTTGATTCTGAATGCAGTGGGGTGTTTCTGAAGGAGTTTTAGATCAGCACTGGGAAACAAAATGGATATTAGGGGCCCAGGACAGAAGCTGGGACACTAGCTGGGAATCTTTGCTCTGATCCAGGTATAAGAAACTGGTGGCTGGGACTAGGATAGTGGAATGGGAGGAGGAGATGGATGAGTGTTTTCCTATCTTCTCGTGTGTGTATATGGGGAACTGCCTGGTACAGATTCTCAAGAATTTGCCTGGCATGGGAAAGAGCTGGAGCAAAAGTCAACAGGGAGTTTGATAAACTGTAAATCTTAGCCACCATTCTTAGAAAAGCAAGTCTGAGGGGGGCTCAGGCAGCTGAGTTTTAGGTGGGTGGCAAGTGAAGCTGATGCAGGTGATGAAGATACTGTTTTACATCCTACTACTCCCAGAATCGGCACCACTGGGCATCTGGCTAGAAAAGCATCCCAGCCCTCTCAAGTCAGAATCTGCGCTTTGAAGATGAACGTCCGGCTTGTGCTGCGTGATAATTTGGAGAAGCGCTGCTCTGGGTGGTAGGACAAGGCTCTCCTCCAGCATCTCTCGGAGTGAATTTGGAGGAGTCAAGGGTCCGCCTCGGGGCCTTGGGAGCTTTGGCTGCTCTTTGTTATAATGTTGCTCAGTTTGTTTTGTATGAACCAGCCCTGGCTCTGCCTCTGCCTTGGGCCCTGCCTGGCTGGGTCATACATGTCCTCAGAAAAAGGAAAGGTCCTAGTCAAGGTGAGTGCCTGTTCCAGAGGGGGACATATTGTGTTTCTCTTTCTCTGGGTGGTGAGCGAGTCCCTGAATGTTCATGCTTCTGTCTCTGAGGAGACCCTGCCACCCACTGTGGTTTTATCGCTTTTAAATTCTATTTTATATTCCATTATGTGATTGCACTGTCCTCCCTCTCATTCAGCTGGTGTACATGCCACATTCTAATCTAGGTTCAGAACATTTCATCAGATGGGCTCCGATTAAAATCCAATAAAATTTAAAGCAGGGGAAAGTCCAGAATAAAGGAGACGGCACGGAGCATACAGGGTCTGAATGAAATTCTGTCTTATGCTTTCTGAGCACGTTTTGGGAACCGCCTCCAAGGCATGTATTAAAAGCAAAACAAAACAGTAAAGGCAATCTCCTCCTGCTTCTTCCCACAAAATTTCTTTTGTGTCTTTAACCTCAGGAATCAAATATTGTCCCTTAGGAACCGAAGAGCTTAATATATGTGGTAGGCACAGATGTATCACATGCGTATACCAGCGTTATGTGTTTTGTGTTCCCTCCACACGTATTTGCTCCTTGGGTGGACATTCTCTGTCCAGCACTGTATCAGGCAATGCTTATAAGAGAAACATTTAATGCAAGATATACTAATATGTAAGAATTTATAAGATTGGCTGACGGGCTGTCCACAGGGTGAGGTATGGAAAACGTAAAAAGGCTTTCAGAGTACTGGAGATCTGAAGGATACAGGTGGAGGCCTGGAGTTCTCTGCAGCGTCCTGTGCAAGTCCCTTTTCAGGAAGCTGAACAGTCTGCAATGCAAGGCTGAAGGGTCTGTGCTGGAAGCCAGGAGACAACCTCCAAGGCGGAGGTGAAGGCTGGAGCTCCTCTGAAGAAACAGAGAAGCCTCCCTTCAGTTCCCTTCGATACCATTCTGGAGACAGCCCTCCCCGAGGTGGGTCTTCCACACCCAGAGCTAGGCTGATAATCTCAGTTGGGCATTTCTTACTCAAGCTGGCACAATCAGTTACCTATCAGAAGCGCCATCTCTTTCTCCTCACAGCTGCCCTTCCCATTCAGGGGTAAAGCTGGCAGGAAGAAGCTAGAAAAGCTCCATTCTGTTTACCCCCCCAGAAATGCCCACTGTGGAACATGGGTTGTCAGTCTCTTTCCATATATGCTTTCTTGTCACATTGCTCAAGATAGGTAATTAGGTGCCTGCAACTTATCTTTGCTCTCCGCTCCCTGGTAATTATGCCCCCTCCCCTTCCGTAGGGCTCTGTATCCTCCACTTCACCTCTTACTTTAAATTAGCAAACAGAACTACAGTCGGGACTAGCATGTGTGTGCTGACACCTTCACTCGGAGTCTCCGTTATAATTCTCAGGGTAAGAAATTTCTGCTTCATGCAGCATTTCTTTCTCGAGGAACTTAAGGCATGGTCATAATTGCCAGGAACAAAGCACGGGTGATATGGTAGGAGAGATAGTGCAATTAATTTTGTCGTTGATTTGAGGATGGCCCCTCTTCCCTGATAAAGCGGGCTTGGGCACCCTCCACCTTACCCTAACATGAAAATGAGCTTGTTGGGAGGTGGTTCATGAATACGGTCATGCTATTTACTTGTAATTACTTTCCAAACAGGCTACCAAAGTGAGAGTGAGGGAAGGGAGCTGAGCTAAAACTCCAGTCAGTTGCTTTTGTTGTTTAACAGGAGGAGGAAAGGAACTGCAGGGAGGTTCTCTATTATCTGTTATTCAGTTTTAAATGTTTCAATTATGCTTCTCCATTGGTATGGAAAATTGAGAGTTGGCTATAAAATGCTTATAAAAATAACCATACTTGGAGCAGTTTAATTACTTTAATGAAATGGAGACAAATATTTGTAAGTGAAGAGCATGCTCATAGATAATGCAAGGAGAATACATGCATTATTCAGCAAATGACTTAATTAGTTTTTAATTAGTAGAAATTGCAATAATTTTCAGCATATCTTTTATTGGAATAGTTTTTAACAATAAAAAGCATGTGGGTATCCTTTGTAGAAAGCCATTTACTGTAAAGCGGGATAACAGATTTGTTGTTTCAACTAGGAAAATTTCTATTCTATTAAAAGCTAATTGTAGTTCAGCTTATCTTTGCAGTGCTCAGTGGAGTGCTTCTCATACGTCATTTGTGGTATGTGCACATCCGAACACATGAAACAAATTGAAGATGGTTCGCTTTTTGGATTCTGTCATCTTTCAAAACCAACTGGCATCCGTCCGTCCTCCTTTCCATCCTGTTATGCGTACATTTAACATTGATGTCATGCCAGGAGGTTTCTAAAACCCACCACCAAGTGGAAAAGCCCAGTGGAAGAGCTAGACCCGTAAATGAGTAATTGCCATGAGCGTTGGAAATGACACTCTAGGACTAAGTATCAAGTGGCTTTAAAATAAAGAGGAAGAAACCACCAGTGACTCCTGGAGGCTTCCAAGAATGAAAGCTGGAAAAACTGACTTTGAAGACTTTCCTAGTTAATTGGAACATTAAGAAGAAAAGCAGAGGTATGGAAATAAGTGTTCCATGTAGTTATGAAAGAATTGGAGCTAGAAAGAATGAGCTGGAACCGAATTCTTCCAGGTCCTTGAATATCATCGTAGGAATGTACTTTAAGTTAACGTTTCTGTAATTATTAAAGTAATACATGCTCACTGTGGAAAGGTCGAAAAAACAGTGAAGTATTATAAAGAGGAAAATAAAAATCACTTGCAATCTTAACCATTTTTAATGGTTTAATACTTTTTTACTTCTGAATACACATAAAAATGACAAGCTTGTGCTACATAAATAGCTTTATATCCTGCTTCTTGCACTTACTACCTTGTAAGCATTTCCCCCATGTCATTCAAAATTCCTGGTAAGTGTAATTTTTACTGACTGTGTAACAGTCTTCAATATGCACATACATATGGCCTATAATTTATTAAAGCAGCCCTCTGTCATTAGCCATTTTATTATTTTATTATTCCGTTTACTATGATAATAAGTAAAGCTATAATAAACATATTTGGCCATAAATTTGCCTGCATTTCTGATGACTGCCTTAGGGTAGTTGTATAACTACTACCTCACAGGGTATAAAAATTTAAAGATTTTTTGATGTATATTATCTAAGTGTTTTCCCAGTGGGAGTATTAGCAAGATATAAAATATAATCACTACTGGACAATAGAGAATTTTTTATAATAGTTTAATGTCTTCAATGCTTTCCATCTTAATGAGTATCTCATTTTTGGGGTAGTTTGTATGTCCTTAATTTTAAAGTTTATCTAATGTATGTTTTAAGTGTTCCTAATGGCTTTAGCAGCTATTTGTATTTTTTTCTTGGAATTGTCTATGTCTTTTCCCTATCATATTTTGTATCTTACTGACTTATTATTTTATTGATGGGTAAAACAGTGAAATATGAAAAAAAGTATCCTTTGAGATTTCATCCATTCCTGAGTGTTTTTGATGTTTGAGGTAGTGTTCTCAAGATCCCTCAGGCAATCCGCCCACCATATGCCAACAGGCTTCTGAGGCTCTGCGTTGTAAAAATGCATCCTATTTATAACAATGAAATGCTGTGTAACATACATATTCATATGGAAAACAATAAAAAAGAGAACAAGTGCTTTACATGTTCATTAACTTTACATAGTTATTACATCAATGAGATGTTTGCATGTTTGCCACTTTGTGATATCTTTTTAGAGCATAAGCCTACTGTGTGGAGACCCAATGAATAAAGGAAAACTGTGATTGGATGTCATTACTGTCAATCATCTGGAGTATAACATAGGTTGTGACTTTCAAGGGAGAGATGAGGGACCAGGTCATGGTTTAGGCACTTGATTATGGTGTGTATAAGCCAGTGTATGTAGTGTGTGTGTGTGCGTGTGTCCATGTGCACATGCATGCTCATGTGTTCTAGTTTGGTTTAGGCCTTAGAAACAGTTCAAGGAGAAGTGATATCTGATAATTTCTTAATGTTACTTTGAATATAAAATAAAGGGACTTGGTTGAAAAAAAGACCCCTTAGAGTCTATTAATGTGGGTGTGAAGAAAAGGAAAATAATATTGATCTTTGGTCAAAAATTCTCCAATTCTTATAATTTATATCAAATAACTTTATCAACATATTAAAAGGCAAACAACAAACAACAAACATTCTTAAAACAACTACAGAATATTCTGAAGAGAAAGCACCCCATTATTTTTAAAAAGATATTTTGAAAAGGTATTCTTCTTTGTTTGCTTTTCCAAATAGAATTTATAATAACTTGTCACTCTCTACACCCTCCCTTCCAAAAATATCCAGTGAGAAATAATTAGAAATGCAGATGAAGAAAAAGTAAACTTTTCATGGTAGTATGTTTATTATAGGTTTGATGAGTTGCCATTTGAGATCAATGAGATTAATGCTGAATACAGATGCGATATTCCCAAAGCCTCCTAATACCATACCACAAATTGAGTACATTCTCTTCCAAATGATACAGGTTAGCACCCCATCTCTGACACAGGTCCCATGGAAAGCATAGAGCAAGAAAATTCCCTAGGCTACCAGCCTTGTAGGAAGGTTACATACTGCACTGCTCTCTGCTAGAAGTTTCTTGGCTCGGTCAAACAGAGGGATGAAGGTAATATCTCTGCTGTTCTGCAGACAGGAGGTCATGTAAGAGATAACACAGACTTTGGACAGCTTAGTGGTGGGTGAGATGGCCTGGCAAGGATGATGTAATTACTTCAACGTCAGTGACATGCAGCCATCTTGGCAGAAATGTCCTGCTGTGCAAACATGTGGTTGTGGGTGTCTATTTCAGGGTCATCTGTTGCCATGGTATTTTTCATCTTGAATGTGTGGAAGGCACATCTTTGCTGAGAAACGAACTTGTTAGAAGTCTTTTCAGTGAATGGGATGTTTATCTGACTGACTCTTGATCCTCCTCCTATGGTCTTTAAGGTGTTCATCTTTACAATACCTGCAGCTCCTGGGTAGGCTTCGCAGTTTGCTTTTCAGCTGACACAAGCCTTGTTTCCTTGACTTTAAAATGGGATGAATACATTGTCTTGTAATTCACTGTGATGTGTTGATAATAAAGTAAAAATCATATAGGTAAAGGTGCTATGCAAGGGCGAGATATTTCCACATGTCTGAATTATGCTTGAACTTTCATCGATAAAGATATTCCTCGTTTGTACTTAAGGGTATCAGGACTGGCGGCATTTTGTATTTTACCAAATCCAGG
This sequence comes from Dinomys branickii, assembly GCA_004027595.1. Taxonomy (NCBI): domain Eukaryota; kingdom Metazoa; phylum Chordata; class Mammalia; order Rodentia; family Dinomyidae; genus Dinomys; species Dinomys branickii. The sequence continues at coordinate 12,413 of PVLD010010233.1, forward strand.
ATAAAATTAGCTTTTCCAAAAAGCAGACGCTTCGGTCAAAATAGCTATTACCACTTTCCCAGTGCAATTCCAGAGCATCTGGGTTTTCCCTCCTGACGGGGCAGGCGTGTTTTAGAACAGGGACGCTCTTGAGAGTTTCTCCTTTTGGACACAAGGTGGTGCTAGTGTATCCAGAAAGAAAACACCCAGCTACTGAATCAAAAATTCTCTTCCTTTCAACCCTAATTTATAATCAGGATTTACAACCCGTTGTCATAACTTTACCTTTCCTAAGCCATCAATTCTCTGTTTCTCTTTTAAGAATTCCCTTCCTATAAAATTACTTTTTTGGGGAAGGATTAATTTTGCTTTGTGACAAATCCACGTCTACCTTGAAAATTATTAACTCTGGGTTTGCTCAGGGGTCAGTGCTGGCCTTTCTTCAGTTGAACTCAACAGGACCTGGTCTTGGGCTTATTAGCTGCATATCACTGTCATGGTCTCATTGTGAATGTGTTTTGATGAATGTTCGAATGGTCGGAGGGTGTGAAGGCAGTGTTTGTATTGCTGAGCCGTGGCGCTGCTGCAGGTGCCTTGGGGTGCACATGTGACCGCGGGCAGAGCTTCCTGGGCGTTCTAAGTCTAAGCGTGTCATCCCTAGGGTGGTAGCCACTGTAACATCAGTCTCTCTGTACTGTCAGAAAGGCTCAAGACAGCAGTTTTTTCTCATCTGAAAAATGGGATGACAGGTAATAGCTACCTGTTAGGGTTGTAGAGTAAGTAAACGAGAGAAAACATTCACAACTTGTAGAGACTGAGTGTTCCATGAACACTGCTGATTATTGTTATTATCATCAAGGATGGCAGATTGTGTGGGCAGGGGGCTGAGGGTCAGCCGGAGGACCTCTGAGCTCCTGCTTTTAGACTTCCTGGCTCTGATGATTGCAGGGTCCTAGTCCCCGTCTAGGCACAAAGCTGGTCAGTGAACTGGGTTTGAAGCAGTAGTAGGTTTTCTCCCTGTTTCTTTTGTGTTTTTTTCTTCCTCTTCTTACTTAATGGAAGAGTGCATTTCTATTTAAACTGTTCCCTCTTTTTAGAATATGAATTTGTGTTTTTGTGAGAAGGGAGTGGACCTAGTTTCCCTCCTAGCAAAGCTGTTCAAGAGTCTTTTGAAATCAGAGAGAGCAGGATTGGAAGGAAGGGGGCTCCGGATCTAGAGGCTTGGAAATAAAATTCCTTATACATTTAATGACAGGCATTTTCTTATTTGATGATTCCTTAAAAGGTTAATGGTGATTTTTTTCTTCCTATCAGACCAGGTTGCTATAAAGGTTAAAATGAACATGCAGGATGTGAATGACAGTATTGGGGTTCTAGATGTTATTAATGAAATAGAAGTTACTAGATATCTGATTCTGTATGTGTGTGTGTGTATGTATGTGTGTGTGTGTGTGTACATGTATGTTAAGGGAAAGAGGTCATGCTGTGGAAATTTGGGTTGGATGAGATACGGCTGAATCAGCAATTTCACGTCTAAATTGAGGAAGTGAGTGTTACATGTGCACTCTGCCTCTCACCCGATCTCACACATCCACACCCTTCACACCCGAGTTCCACTTTAAAATATAGGTCAATTACTTGTCCCAGTAGAATTGAAAAATGGAACAAACAGTAAAATATGGGTCATTCCTAACTGTGTTTGGGATATCTAGTAATTTTGCCCTTGGGAGAACATGAATATTATTTTCTAGGGCAGGGATCAGCCCCAGGCTTTTCCTTAGAAACCCTAGTGGAACAAAATCCGCTTAGACAGGAGTAGGCATAGGGCGTGGGGCAGGGGCAGGTAAAAGGCAGATGACAAAGGAGAGGAGACAGGACTGCAGTTTGCTCATGTCGTGAATTTAAACCCTGCACATTATGGCTGAGATGTGCAGATAAGGGACCGAATTCCCCACGCTTGTGAGCACGATTTCCATTCTCCTGTCCCTGCAAAGCCACCACACCGCGGCTTGTGCGGTCTGAAACACGGTCCCTCTGGGTAAATGTTCACAGCATTCGGCGCTCATCCCTTTTTGTTCTCACGACCCCGCCTGTCCCGAACTTACCTCCTGTCTTCACTCTGGAGGAGAGGCTTCCGCATGCACAGTCCTGTCCCACCAGCTCCTGGCCTAGGAGCCACGAGCATGGAGCCATATCATTAACATTGAATTAAACGCAGTTCCTCAGTCACACGACCCACATTTTAAGCACCCCATAGTACATGTGGCCACCACAAGTGAATCGTACACACATAGAACATTTCCATCATCACAGAATATTCCACTGGATAGCACTGTGTGTGTGTGTGTGTGTGTGTGTGTGTGTGTGTGTGTGTGTTGGCTTGTCTTTTGTTAAATTCTTTTGCTCCCAAGGTAACATACATACAATAAAATACACATAGAACAAGACATTCAAATATCAGGTCAGACCTCTGCTCTACACAGAGCCATGCTCTGCCAAATCAAGAATAATAAGCAATGTATAAGAAGGCTGAAGGTTGAGTAATTCTTGGGTTTTTAAAACAAGGAAAAAATGTTTCCAGGAAGCTATAGATCACACAAATATCGATCAATTCTTAGAAAGTTTAAAGCATCTGTTATAAGAAAATATTTCAAAATATCTGTGAAATAATCTATTCATTAATAGACTGAAGAACTCTAGGGATATAGCAAACAGAGCATACCTTGAATTCAGGAAAATATTTAACATTTCCCCAGTATGTCCATATGCTCAGGATGGACAGAAGAGGACTAGCATGGTGATTGGGTACATTTATGTTCATCTGAAAACCATCCCAGGCAGTGCTGACTCTGTGTTTGCAACCAGCTGAGAAGGGTCTGGAGAACAGTACTCTTGGAGCCCCGCTGCACATCTATGGGATAGATGCTGTCAAGGAGAGTCTTCAAATAAGACAACAGCATAAACAGTTCACTTCATGGCTGGCAGAGAAGGGCTTGGAAGGGCGCTCTCCAGAAGGGTGAACGGCTTTACCTCTGACTTGGTCAGCCTAACCTATACATTGTCTGTGGGACACCTCTCTGTCATTCCCAAGGCCACCCTCACTACCATGTCCCAGGAGGCTCTTCCATGGACGGGGTCAGATGAAGAAGAGCTGGTAAAGGAAAAGTACACTGGGCAGAAAGTAAGGAAAGCCACTGAAGGCTTCTTTGCAGGGGATACCTGTGTGTCTCCAGGTAAGAGTGTGCGCATGTGCGCGCACACACACACACACACACACACACCCTGACATCATTATGTCTTGCTAAACTGCAGTCATGTAAAGACAGATACTATTAGCCCCACTTTAGAATTAAGAGCACTCAGAATCAGAGTGATTTACAGAATTTGCTCAGGGTTAACCAGCCACACAGCTGCAGTTCTAGCCCCAGGTTTCCTAACTACCAGGCCCCTAGTCTTGCGTCCTCCTCACATGTGAACACATAGCTGGTATCCGTCCTCATTCCCAACAATGCACTACCTCTCTGTCCTTTCCCTGTCTTCCTCTTTGCCTTCCCTCTGTCCTGTCTCCTCTCCCTTTCTGTTATCTGCCTTTTATTGTGTGAACAAAGTGCAATGCTGAGGAAAAGATACAATTTAACTATATCCTGTTGTATGTTTTCTTTCTTTGATAAAGTACAATAGTGACTATTAGAATACATATAACAGTGGCCAAATTTGGATGTTGTCTTAGCATTTTGAAAGGACGTCTGTATGCAATAGCTCACGTCTTCCTCACAAGCCTTTAAGCCTTTGTGATGTTTGTAGGACTGGTGTTATTACAGGTGAGTTACCTCTTCCTGAAATGCTTGGAATAAGAAATGTTTTGGATTTAGGATTTCTTTGGTTGTAGAATATTTGCATATACATAATATCTTGTGGATAGGATCCAAGTCTAACCACACAATTTGTATTTTGTGTGTACCATATATACATACCCTGTAGTAATTTTACATGATATATTAATTTTGTGCATGACACAGAGTTTCATGGTATGGAATTTTTCACTTGTGGCATCATACTGTGTACTCAAAAAGTTATGGATTTTGGGGCACTTGTATTTTAGTTTTTCATTCTTAATTTCAAGATAAGGCCTTGCTAACTTGCTAAATTTCTCAGCCTTCATTTAAACTTTAAACCACCTGCCTCAGCCTCCCAGAGTGCTGGGTTTGTAGGTATGCATAAGATTGCAAGCATGCACCACGTTGCCCAGCTTGGATTTTGGATTTCTGTCTTAGAGATGCTCATTGTATATCTTTATTTAAAGAAAAGGCAGCTGAGACTAGGGGAGGTTAAGTAACTACTCAAGGTCCTACTGCTACCATTTAGCAGAGCATGGCTCTGTGTGGAACAGAGGTCTGACCTGATATTTGAATGTCTTGTTCTATATGTATTTTATTGTATGTATGTTATTTTGGGAGCAAAAAATCTAACAAAAGACAAGCCAACACACACACACACACACACACACACACACACACAGTGCTATCCAGTGGAATATTCTGTGATGATGGAAATGTTCTATGTGTGTACGATTCACTTGTGGTGGCCACATGTACTATGGGGTGCTTAAAATGTGGGTCATGTGACCGAGGAACTGCGTTTAATTCAATGTTAATGATATGGCTCCATGCTCGTGGCTCCTAGGCCAGGAGCTGGTGGGACAGGACTGTGCATGCGGAAGCCTCTCCTCCAGAGTGAAGACAGGAGGTAAGTTCGGGACAGGCAGGGTCGTGAGAACAAAAAGGGATGAGCGCCGAATGCTGTGAACATTTACCCAGAGGGACCGTGTTTCAGACCGCACAAGCCGCGGTGTGGTGGCTTTGCAGGGACAGGAGAATGGAAATCGTGCTCACAAGCGTGGGGAATTCAGTCCCTTATCTGCACATCTCAGCCATAATGTGCAGGGTTTAAATTCATGACATGAGCAAACCTCAGGCCCTTTGGGGCTTTTTCCCTGCCGAATTATTCTTCTAAGGTCACGCAGTCCTGTGCACGAGTCTTGGGCTATGTGCTCTGCTTTCTAACTGTGCGTATTTCAAAGTGTGGCTCTCCTCAGGGAGTTCTCCACATGGGTAATTGGTTTCCTTATCCTGCTTAGGAAGAAGAGGAAGCTCCCTGACTCCTCCCTCTCATGTCACAGCCAGGAACCCCATAAGGAGGTGGAGGCAGCACCGACCGGATCACACCCTGGCTGTTACGTACTCCCTGGGTGACCTTGGACAAGTATCGGAGTGCTCTGGCCTCCTTTTCCTCAGCTGCACAATGGTCAGGATGATAGTAGTGTCTGTCTTCTAGACTTGGTGCACCAATTCCAAGGGGCAGTGTTTTCGGTGGTGCCCAGGCACACAGTGCACCACATCAATGTTTCTTGTTCACATGCTGCTGTAGGCTTAGCTCTACTCAGGTTTCAAGGGCCATTTGTGTTTCTGAGAAGGAAAGGAGATTTAAGGAATGTTTTTCTCCGGCCATCCTGCAGGACTTTTAGTGCTAATCTTTGCCTTAAGAAGAGGTGCTTCCCTAGTTCTTGGAATGCTGTCCCTGGTGCTCAGCCCTCAGGAAGTAGTGCTGATCTACAGTAGGACTATCTCAGGCCTGCTGCAGTCTGCCTGCTTGCTGGTGACTCATGACAAACTCTCACATATGATACTTACATCACTTCCCTCTGCTTCTGCTGTGTAATTTTGGAAGCTTGATGGTCCACCTGCCTCACTGTGATGAGCTTGTCCATATCTCAAGTTCTGACACGTGTGGCTGTCTAGCTCCTTCCGACTTTATTATGGTTTATTTTCAAACATGAGTGCTTCTGGAGTCAAATTATGCCTTCTTGGTTTTTTTGTTTTGTTTTTGGTAAGTTCTCATTTCTTATGAGTTATATGGCTTTTAGCAATCAGATGAAAACATGTCTTTTTTTCATTTTGAGATCTTTTGGTGTAAATTTTAGCATTGACGTCATTTCTTTTCTTTTGATAGTCTAAGCTAGTGGTGGTGAACCTATGGCACTTGTGCTGCAGTAGGCTGTTTGTATTACTGAAAGCTCTAACAGAGCCATCATTACTGTTCTAGGCTAAGTACACCATTCCTTCAACAGACTTTATTTACTGAGGGGCTGCAGTGCACTAGACACTATGCTGGCTGCCAGAGAAGTAGTTACACGTATAAAAAGGTCTCAAAAATTCTTGCCAAATTATAGTCTAAAGGATTAAGCAAAGAGCCACTACTACCTGGATATTTACTTTCCCTGGAGAGAGACATCCCAGTGTCTGTAAGAGGGATGGAAAAGAGAAGCTCCAATTAGAAGCTGAGCTTGTCAACCAGGACTTCTGTCTCCTAGGCCATGGTCATCTTCTTCCCTGGTTCCCTCAGTGCACAAAAGATGGCATGGAGTCTGGATAGCACGAATGGAATCCCTAATCTTACCTACAGTATTTTCAGATCAATGTGTGCTAAAATGGGAAAGGTTCATGTCTCTGAACTCTCCAGTTCTAAAGATGGTATAGAATGTTAAACTTGCATTCATACATTGAATCTTGTTTCAGATCTTAGACCTGGTTTAATCGGTTATTCAGTAGGAATTTACAGAGCCCAGCACTGAGACACATATCTATAAACATGTATTTTTAGTTTATTTGTTTTTTCAAATGGTGTTTACCACGATGCTATTTATTGGGTACTGTTCTAGAAGAAAGAGGTGTTAGTACTTCTGTCAGGCTCATTGCCCGGGATGCTCAGGGCCTGTGGGAGGAAGCAGCAGGACTCCCCTGGTGGTGGTGGGGCCCTTAAAGCTGGCAGTGATGGCAGGAGAAGGGAGAGGTAAGCTCCACTGGAGATTAGACTACTAAGACATGCTCAGTGCTCAGAACAGAGTGGGAAAAAAACCCCTGCTTGTTAATATGTGTATTTTACATGGCATCTTTGCAGATGAAGCTGCTGCATGCACTGCTTTACTCCCACTCAGTGAGTTTTACAAGACCAAGGAGTACTCGTTCCGGTTAGAACAAGCTGAAAATGTCTGAAAGCTGACAGAAGAATGGGTATTTTTTTCTTTGTTTAATGTTTTTGATCTAGGTTAGGGTGCTGTGGGGTCTGTCATTTTTGCCAGGATACTTTTTTCTATTTTTCACCTATGCTTCTTTGTCTTACTGGGAGATTTAATTTCTTGTATGTGTAATAAGAAAGCCAAGTAAAAGCAATTATTTCAAGTTATTATTCATGACTTTTCAAAACCAAGTGTTGAGTACTTGATCCTCTGGTTAGTTAGTTAATTTTAACACTGATGGTCTTGACAGTATTTTTTCCTCTCCCTTTTTTTTTCCTTTGTTCTAGTCATTTCCTGATTTGCAGATTAAACTGTGAATTTCTCACATTTGCACAACTAGAAAGGAATAGATAGAGAACGTTTTAGGACAAGGTGTATGTGGGTAAGCCCAGTGGGAACTGGATTTGAAATAGGTAAGAGAGGGGACACAGAATGATTTCATACTGGCCCTGACACTAACTAGTTTTCAGAGAGAACTCTATTAGCATATTTATTATTATGCCTAGTCAGTACTATAGTTTACTAATTTCCTAAGATGTGCTATGGAACCAAGGTTCAGAGATGTTAGGTAATTTTCCTAAGATCTCTCAGTTGGAGAAAACTCCTTACCTCCAAAACCTGTCCTCGTATCACAATATACGATCTCTATCTTTAAACTCATGGACTTTATATCAGAAATTCCCTAAAGGCCTGGTAGTATTGGTTATGATGGTAGCAGAAACAGTCCTATTATGAACTGAATGCTTTTGCCACCCCTCCCCCACCCAACTTACATGGTGAAATCTTAACACTAGTGTGATGGTGTTACTACGTGGGGGTCTTGGGGAACTAATGAGGTCATAAGGGCAGAGTCCTGATAAATGGGGCAAGGGGCTTTAGAAAAGAGTCCATAGGGAGTGCTGTATTATCTTCTTTCTTCCTAGTGAAGATACAGTGAGAAGTCAGCAGCCATCAGCCAGAAGAGAGTGTGCGTCAGAGCCCGCCATGCTGACACCCCGACCATGGGTGCTCCAGCCTCCAGGACTATGAGAAATACATTCTCATTGCTTATAAGGCATCTGGTCTATGTGCTTTGTCATAGCAAATGCAGTAAACCAAGATAAGTGCTTTCTTGCCCTCCGTTATTGACTTATAAATTCACATGCCTCGCTGCATTTTTGCAGGGCAAAGATAATTAATTTCATTTTATAGATATGGATACAGAATCCAGAATCTGTTTCCTAAATTCTGGTTACTTTTCACTCACCTAGGTGCAAGAGCACAAGCCCTCATGCTGGACATTGTAGTTAGTGCCTGGCCAAGAGCATCAAGCTAGGACACAGGCGGACTGCAGGGCCCAGGCCCAGGCCGGGCTTGTGGCGCCATCCTCGGGAGCTTCCTGTGCAGTCCGCCCTGGCCTCTGTGTTCCTGCCACTGTGCTCTGCCTCTCGTTTCCCCAGAGGTTAAGGGAATAAGCGGAAGGGAGGAGGAAAGGGAGGGGCTAAGGCTTGAAATTAATTAAGATATTTTAATTGCATCTACCAATTTTTCCAAATAAACCCCATCATCATGTAATATTAACATGCACTAATAAAATATGTAATTCTGAGCATGTATTGCTCTTCTACACTCACCAAGCACCTGTTCTTCTTTGCCACTCCTCACTCTACGTCCTTTATTGTTGTTGGCTGGTTGCATTAGTGGCTCTGTGGTGATTCAGGGGTTCCGCGAGGTGGATAGGCAGGGAAAAGGAACTGCGGAAGTCTCCCTTCGTGCATGAGGATATGTTCTAAGACCTTTTGAAAATTCCTGAAACTGTGACTGGTACCAAGCCATATATATATATATATATATATATATATATATATATGTATATGTAATATATATGTAATATTTTGGGGGGCTGGGGATATAGTTCAGTGGCATAAGCACCTACCTGGCAAGTGCAAGGTCCTGAGTTCAGTTCTGCGTACCCCCCCAAAAATGGTTATTTGTAATATTTTTTTTTCTATGTCTTCATCTATGGTAAAATTTTATTTCTACATTAGGGACAATAAGAGATAAACAACAAATGACAATTAAATAGAGGAATGATAACAATATGTTGTGATAAAAGTTATTTAAAACTTATGACTTGTTGATTTTTGATAATTTCCACTCAACAGTTTTGGCCCATAGTCCACTGTGGATAACTGAACATGTGGGAGGTGAAGGTGCGAGGGAGGCACAAATCTCACTCGGTGCCCTGAGTGCTCGCCTCCTTGGTCTGTGCCACACTTCTCCTTGTCAGGATGGGGCTCAGCCTGGGTAGTGCCCGAGTGTCTCCTCAGTACCAGTATGCTATGGCTCCGATGCAGTTATTATGAAAGGGCACCGGCTCAACTTCTTGACTTTCTGGAAAACGGTTCTGCTTATTTTGCTGCTCAGGACACCTTAGCTCTGTGAGTAGTTAGGAGTTTTATACTTACTTTTCTCTGACAGAAAAGAAAGACACTGCACTTCTCCAAAATATGGACAAACCCGAGGGAGGGTGCCTTCGTCTGTGCTGCCAGTGGCACTCGCAGAACAAGCAGAAGGGGGAGGTCTTTGAAATGCAGCAACTGTCTGGTGCCTAAAGCCAAAGTGAAATGAAAGAATACCCCCAATTCCATAAATTTAAGCTTCTCTAGGAAGGGAGAAAAGCAAGGAGACAGGGCCAACTCTATGGGGAATTTTATTACCATTTGTTTTGTAAAAGCTCTGAAGAGCAGAGTTCCATTTTTCACTTGGAATATAGCAGAAAGGCTGAGCCATAGCCCTCTGGGTGTCATAAAAGTGTAAATTTGGCACCAAATTCTATATAACGTGCCCCCAGTATCTCCTTGATCAAGGTTTCAATGCTGATTTGGATTTTGTCATTCATTCTCCACTCTGTCTTTCTTCCGGGAGAAGGTAGGGATCCCCCACCATTTTTTTCAAGCTTTGGCCTCATAGGTTTTAACATCTTTCTGCCTTGAATCATAATTTCAATATCTTATCTTCTCCTAGCTTCTTGTTAGGTTCCTTTAAGTCTTGACTTGCTCCCACCCTAGGCTTTCTTCCCTGGAACAAATCTCAAAGTCAGTTTTCTTTTTTTTTCTTCATTTTAAAGATAAAAGAATGGAGACATATAAAGCAGAATAACACAAAAATAATACAGGAAATGCAAAATTATAGAGAAGATAGTAGGGAATTAGCACTGGATACTGTATTACATAATGTTATCTTCACATTAGTTAACACAAAATAAAGGAAATACCAAATTATAGAGCAGATAGTAGGGAATTAGCACTGGATGCTGTATTACATAATGTTATTTCACATTTGTTACTCAGTTACACAGATGATGATTTGTTCAATTAATCAATTTTCTCCACCCTCATCTCCATTGTTCTACCACCCAAGCAGTCATCTTCCCTCTGATAGTAACTGAACTTTTGGGTTTATTTACTTCCATGGACTCACATTGGGAAGAGACAGGGCTGCTTCAAATTATGCTGTAACATATATGGGTGTATACAAATTGCTGTGGCAGGAGGTGGAAAAGCACCTGTGCTCAAAGACAGTAGATAGGCAGGGAACCAGGTTCACTATGATCAAGGCCCCACTGACAAGCCCTTAAGGCCATCGGGGGTCCAGTTGAGTTGGCGGGATTACCCAGCGAACCACCAGGCTTTGCCTTGATACATCGCGTCTGGAGGTCCAGTTGAGTCCTCAACGTTGCCCAAGCAGATCACTGGGCTCTTCCCTGTTGCTGTGCTGCTGGGGGCTGGGTCGAGTCCACGGCATCGCCCCCAGTGGACCGCCTGGCTCTGCCTCATTGCTGAGCTGCCGGAGGCCCCGTCCAGGTCTTCAGGGTTCTCATGTAGCCTGGAGGGAGACCCCTCCCCCTTCAGGCTACTGAGCTCCCTGTGAAGGACCCCAGGGTCCCCTCATAGGCCACTAGTGTCTCCCTGCAGGCCACCTATGACCCTTTGGAGGCTGTCCCCATCCAGCTAGAGAACCAGGTCTGCATCCTAGTTCCAGGTCTTTGCCTCCTCCCATTTCCCTATCTCCAGTGTTGCTATTCCCCGCCCCTTGCAGCTGGGCATTGGGCACACTTACGATGCTGAGCACAAGTGGCGTGAGGTCTCCCCTACCCATGCTCACTGTGGTAGTCCACGGTATATGCTAAGTTTAGTTATTAGTTCTAGAAGATAAGTGGGGGATTTTCTCGGGTCTGCTTTGTAGAGTATGTTGTTGTCTCTCAGACTCCAGGACTGCTTCTTTTCCTGTGATTTGTTGCTATGGATTCATACAACGTTCATATATGCAAGCAGTATGGAGACCCTCTTGGTGCTCGTATTAGTAGTTTAGGGTGAGTCCTGAAGCCCGTAGACTCCTCCCATTGCTGTCAGGGACACGTGTTGAGTGATCAGGCCACCAAGACTCAAGGTGTTCAGAGAGGGAGTTCAGGGTGGGAGCTGAAGCCCAGTAACTCAGCTCGTGCTTCCTGCCTGGTGTTGGAGTGAGAAGGGCGTGGGGCCGTGTGATCCACCTCCATCTGCAGCTCTCTCTTACTGTTGTACTCCAGTTCCTGTTTGTTCTTTGGCTGGGTCCCTGGGAATTGCTGTGGCCCTGGGGTCGCTGCCACTGCTCTCCGCCACTCTCTGCTGGTAGTTGCTCACACTTTGGAGAGGTAGGAGACCACAGCCTTGGGGCAGGCATAGAGCTGGGTGTGGTGGGCTGTGTACTGGTTGCTTTGACTCCACCTTGCCTCCAGGCACTGAATAGAAAGGTTGCTGCAGGGTGGGGATTCTGTTTTAGTGGCTATTGTAACTTCTCATCCTCACACTGGGTTTGACAACACCTCCTGACCGCCATTGCCTCTTTTCCCGGCTGCGCTTTCTCCTCTTGGGTCCTGGACCAGCTCTAGGAACTCTGCTCTCCCCTGGCGGAGTCAGAGTCGGGAGGCTCCCGTAAGCATGGGTCTCTAAAGCTGAAGCTGTGAGTGCCGGAATGAGGAAGTGGGCTGAGGGTGTGTTTGGAATGGTGACTCCCTCCTTCTCTGCCTCCTCTTCCTCTGACTGTGCTGTGGTGGCGCTCCGAACCTTTTCTCCAGAAGAGGTCTTGTGTGGTCTTTCTGAGGGCTTCAATTCTCATTTCAGACCCTTCCTGGGTTCAGGGTGCACATTTCACTCCTTCCTGTCTTTCTCATGTTGCTATATTCTAGTGTCTGGGTGGTGCTCCTCTGGGAGTATCTTTGCTGCTTACCCAGCTACCATCTTCCCGGAAGTCTCAAAGTCAGTTTTCATTCAATACTTTAAGGGTCTAACTTTGCTGTTTCTTTAAAGGTATCCTGAATGTCTTCCATAGTGGGGTCTTATGCATCCATTGTATTAAAACAGTTCCTTTCTCTTTAGTGAGCATTGGTTTTTGAAGGAATCCAAGGAATAGGCAGTGGTTGAAGGAGAGGAGATACAAATAACTGTTTTTGAATAAATATGTAGATGAGATCTCAAGGGGTAATTCCTTCATTTGGTTGTTTATATTTTGCTTTCTTCCAGAATAAACCATTTTCAGTAACGTGCACACATGCAGCCTTTTCAGCTGTCCAAGTAAGGTGCTACTAACAGCAAAAGAGAATAAATGGACACTGTTCTCAGGAGAACTGGGGGAAAACACAGAATGATCAAATTTATCCTTCCAATTTGTATTAGTCACTCTTCCTGTCACTGGGATAAATTACCCAACACTCATGATTTAGAGAAGGATTACAGTTACACAGGATTCAGTCAATGGTTTGTGGTTCCAAGACACAAAGATCATGGCAGAAGGGGATGGTGGAGCAAAGATGTTCAGTTTAAGGCAGCTGGAAAGCAGAGCTGGGGAAGAGTGGCAGACGGAGGAGCAGGGAACAGATGCAGTACCCAAGGTCCTGTCTCCACCACCACCCAGGCACTCCCAGTAGTGTGCTCTACTGATCCCTTGGGCAGCTGGTAAGCCAAACAACTTGATACAATCAAGTTGATACAAAGGAGTTTAACCGCCACACAATTCATGAAATATCTACATTGTCCTAATGATAAGACATTTGAAACAATCTATCTTTGAATAAATTGTAGTCTGTAGACACATAAGCCAATGTGGCTTCCCTGACTGCACAGTACAACACTGCGTAGCTCTGGGTACCTGTACTTCAGTACCAGGAATGCAGCCACAGGGCTTTTAAATGGGGGCAGCAGAGCCAGAGGAGAGGAGATGCAAAGAGGTGGTTCATAAAGGAGAAATAAAATTTCTAAGGGCAAGACTCTAGTTTGCATTGCATTAGGACAAAACAGGACCTCAAGTAAATTTTGAGTCTAGCTGAAGACTTTTGGTGTAAATCTGTTTTTGGTTGAAATATGATCAAGGGGAAACCTTGTTTCAGTCTATCAGTATAACTTGCCTATGACTCTTTGTAATTATTGCCTGAATACCCATTGACTCTTTTTGATCTAGGTGTAAAAAGTTACCTATTCATTTCCAATTTCTGAGTGTGTTCTAATGGTTTTGACACTTCCTTGCACACTGGAATCATCTGGAGACTTAAAAACACTTCCAAACATTTGGGCTGCACCTGATGCCTATTAAATCAGAATCTCTGGAGGCAGGGGAAGAGCTAGGAACCAGGAATTACACTGTTTTTCAGTTTCATACATGTTCCAATGGGCAGCTAGATTTGAGAATCAATATCATAGACCAGTGGCTCTTATAGGTGAATGTGCATCAGAATCACCTGGAGAGCTTGTTAAAACAGATTCTGGGCCCCACCTCCAGGATTTTCTGGGTAGGTAGGCTTAAGAAGGGGTTCCAGAATTTGTATTTCTTACATGTCCCTAATTGTTGTACCTGCCCAGGGATTACCATGAGTGTTATTTTCTAGAGTTTCAGGTATGTGAATACCACTGAATGCAGAAGATGAAAAATTCAAGCTATAAAGATGAATTTGGGTTGGTTTGATAGAGCCACATGATGTACCAGAATTTGGGAAATAGTTGTATAACCAAATATTCTGCTATTACAGGCATATTTGAATTTGATTGACATCCTATTTTATTTCTGATAGAGTTAGCTCAAGCCTTGGATACTCAGCCACAATCTATTTCCTATGGGTTGAAAGTATTTCATAGATGCAAATGGAGAAAAACCCCAGCCTACTGCTTGTTACTTAGCACAGGTGCCCTAGGAGGTGCAACGGTCCGTGGAAACGCCACTTCATCCCCTGTTTCTGCTCTTCTGTTAGAGCGGGTACAGCAGAAGCCTTCAAAAGTGATAGCCTTTTTCTAGAAAGCTACAGATATTTCTTTCTTGGGCTAAACAGTTCTGAGCCTGGCCACCTCTTGTTTCAGCATAGTGCAGTATTTTTTTCTTCTATTATAAATATTATCTGCACAACTCTCTTAGCTTTACCAGGCCCATTAAAGTGTCATTAAGTTTCCCATTAGCAGCTACTGTTGATGGTTTTCAGCAGTGGCCTCAGCATGAGCCTCCTTGCTATGAAGCTGAGCTGGGGGAGAAAAGACGAGGAGGAAGTGTGGTGGCGAATTCAGTAATCTCTGTCTCCCAGCTGCAAATGACCAAGGCTAGGCTGCAACTAAAGTTACTCTGCTCTAGGCAAAGGTGGCAGCAGGTAAAACAAGATGTGTGAATCTGTTCCCCTTGCCATTCAATTTCTTTGCTGTTTTCAGTGTTTCTGAACTATAAAAAAACAAACAAAATATCCAGCTCAGCTGGAGCCACTTTTTATATCCCCATCTTTCTGCCAGTTGCCAGCATTTGATAGTTTGTAGTTTGCTGTCATGGCTAGGTTTCTTTTTCCCAATTTTGCCTTTCTTAGACAAACAACAACTTTTCCTACTACATCTCCCATGTGTATTTATCAGACATTATATGAAGAGTACAATTTAAGGAAGCAGGAAACTTCTGTACAATTAGAAATCTCACTTATTCATTGCATATGGCAATTCATTAGTCCTTTTAGAAATCTGTAATTTTAAAGACATAAGACTAGCATTTTTGTTTTCATGTTGTTTTGCTTTTGTCTTTGTTTTTGTTATTTTGTTATTGTCTTTTTCTCTTTTAATAAAAAGAAATAGAACTGTACAATTCTGTGGTTTTCAGAAGTCCTTGTAAATTCATGCACTTCCCCAGGCTGTTGGTGTCTTCAGGATTTCTTTACCAAGATAATTGTCAGTCATAACGTAGCCTCCATTAATAAACGATGTCATCTTTCAGACGTTTTTAACTCCCTTCTCAGATGCCCACCTTTCTTTTCTTGCAGTTTGGAGGGAATAAAAAAAAAAAGAGCGTAATTACTCCTACTAGCTCCATTTGCCAGCTCTACTTCACCATGATTGTGCTTTTCTGATTAGGAGAAAATTTGCTTTCTCTGACTACTGCTTAGATTTAGCTCTCTGCCCTTTCCAGCCAAAGAGGAGAGTCCTAATTTAAACTGAATACATACATTTAGTCATTACCACTAAATGTTACCACATCTCCTGGAGCATCTCTGGGAGCTTTCTGCCTGGCCTTCGCAGAAGGCTTCTTTTCAGAGGCTTCACTGAAGTTTGAGCTTCCTTCAAAGCCCGCTCCATACTACGTTTATTCAGTTAGGAATGGGTTTTTTTTTTTTTTTTTTTTTTTTGTCCAAGAAAAGAAGGCAGCGCTCTGGACTCTGGGCCAGATTGTTATTGGATGGAAGGTCTTGGGGGGATTGTTTCCAGGCTCTCTGTACCCCAATAAAGAACCGAGCAAGGGACTCAAAAGGAGTAAGAGTAAGATTTATTAAATGTATAAGAAATGAAGGTGCACTCCACAGGGTGGGTGTAGACCAGTGAGAAGAGTGCCTGGCCATGATCGGGGCAGTTAGTCTGTCCCTAGGTATCCTGGGATTGTGGGAGGATCCATAGCTTGGGACTGATGGACGTCATGGCCCAGTGTGGTACTTGAACCAGCTCCCTTGTTGCAAAGGGGAGTTTCCACCCATTAGAAGGGGGGCAGTTTTGACCATATAAAGTTTTTATAGTATGTCATGGTGTTTTAAAGCATGGGTGGAGGGAGGTCAAAACCACAGTGCAAATGATTTTGGATACAGGCCAGGGTCATGTACTTTCTGGGGGTGCCTGTGGGTCTGCAGGTGGGGGACAAGAAGTCCTTTATATGTTGGTTTCCTGATGTTTTGACATATTTGTCCTTGTGCTGCCTGGTTTTGCCAATGGCTTCATGCTGTTTACTTGTTCTTGCTCCACCTCCTACCTCAGGGTTCACCCGCTGGGATAAAGGAGGTCACAGAATGCAGCACGCGAGGGTCCAGGAATTTGACAGAAGGAGTGCAAGGCATGGCCACGGTTGCTGCTGCGCTTTAGCTCCGAAAGCTGCCCAACTGTTCGGGAAAACGGTGTACAAACTCCATAGATTCTTTTGAAACCGACCTCTGTCAAGTCTCTGGAATAACAGAGATCACACCTTCCTCTGTAAAACATGAAACAACATTGCCTGGGGTGGTGGTGCACATGGTACTGTCCTTCTCGCAGGGGACGTTTCTGCTTCTCAAGAGTGGATTGCATTGGTAGCAACCTTGCTTACCCTTTTTGTACTTGGTATCCCGATTAAATAATTTTGCTAAATGTTACAAATAGATGGGATATTAGTGCAGTAATGAAGCATTTATAGGAAAGCTAAGGTTTCTTAGAAAGATTTGATAAAATAAATTGCTAAGAACTTTCAAATTAGGGATGGGAAAAACATCTCCAAAAATTTTCAAAAACGTAAATCTAGCAGAGTCCTGCAGTTAGGTTGTTTTTCCTTATGTACAGAAATTAGGGGCTGGGGATAGAGCTCAGTGGAATAAGCGCCTGCCTAGCAGGCGCAGGGTCCTGAGTTCGATCCCCAGTACCGCAAAAAAAAAAAGAAAAAAAAAAAAGAAAGAAATTAGATGTTGCACTATAAATGAAGCTGACACACAAAAGACATTGGGAGACTCCCGTAAATAGGCTCAGAGTAGAGGGAGGAGCCTTCACTCCACACTGAGACACTGATGCATCAGTGTGAACTGATAGGTCTGAGTTTGAATACGATGCCTCAGGAACTTCACCTGCCTTCCCTGATTACCCAGTTGACTGTTAATTTGTAGTGCAGTCACTATTTATGAAATCCAAGCATGAGCTGATTATTTCTACTCTTTCAAAATTATAGGATGCTGTCCTAAAGCTCCATCCCTGGTTCTGTGGATTCTGCAAGTTCCCAGAGGCTTTATCCATTCTCTGTGGCCTCTGGCTCTGAACAGCTGGTTTCCCATTCCTGCACCATTACTTGCCAGTTGTGACGCTCGGCTTTCCTTAAGTTCTGCATCAAAATCTTACTTAGAGCATAGATGTATGTAGTAGACCTGAATGAAGTAGGGGAAAGGGAGGATAGGACAAGATTTTATACTCTGGGGACAAAAAGATTTTCAAATTGGAGAACAGACTCCTTGTCCTTAAAGTCCTTCATCTACTTTGCTAGAGAAGGGGTTTTGGCTATGAACCTCCCACAGTGCCCCAGCCACACACCATCTACTTAGTTTCTTCTAATTCCATTTATTTGTCTCTTCTATTATTTCTTCCCATTCTTGTTTAAATCCAAAGAAGAGCAGTTTGGCTCATCCTTGGCTACTTCTTTTCCTGACAACCCTTGCTCTTGGGTATGATCACCTTCTTTCTTACCTGCCTCCAGGTATATATGGTAAATAAAATTGGGTAATATTAATACTTTCTCTGGGATGAAATGCAAAAATTTGGATTCTTCAGGGTAAACCAGAAACTGCTGTTTGTCAAGGTATTTCCTAACAATGGACCGTTTTCTCATTAAGAGTGGATAAAAAAAAGTCGTATTTATACACGAGGTAGCACCTCTCTGCCATGAAGAAGGATGAACAAGTTATTTATAGGAAAATGAGCACACCTTAAGACCACAATATTTAGTGGAATAGAGCAGACACGTAGACTTCAATATTGTGTGGTTTCATGGGAGAAATTCAAACTATAAATAATGAACCTAATAAAAGATGATGGAAGTAGGGAACTAGATCTTTCTCCAGTGAGAAGGGGATCATGAGGGGGAGACAGGAGAGGAAAAGAGGATGAAGAAAAGAATTAAGATGTGTTATGTACATGGACCAAGTCCACGAAGGAATGTGGACATTGTGTAATCCAAACATGTATTAGTAAAAAATATAAACCAAGAAAAAAACCCAACAGCAACAAAAATTTTAAGGAAAAAATGTCTTGTGTTACTTGATAAAATCTTTTTCAGCCCATGACATATATTTTCAAATTTGGTCAAACTCCAATAGCGGATTCTTTGTCTCAGTCAGGGAGTTCATTCTTAGCTGCAACAGAACATGCTCCTTCTTGGCCATTGTCCTTCCCTGTCCTTGTTCTGTTCAGGCTCAGTTTATCCAGCTCTGAAATGGAGACTATTTCCTGCTCAGGCATTTAAGTAAGAAAAAAAGACCATAATGCATTATAGAAATGTAGGGGTTATTGCAGTGATTGTTTTTGAGATTGTACATCCAGGGTCAAAAGACACAGAGGAACAACATCAACACTGATCATTTTTCTGGACCGGAGCCTTTGAGCATCTCATTTGATGTCTTTTTATTCTTGCTCCCTGACTCTAAACCCGGTGCTTTAAAGTAACTATGAGTGATCCTGGATCCTGGCCTTCAGCCTCCTCATTATTTCAGTCTTGGACCTCTACTCAGCAAATTCATCCAATCACCCTGAATTGTGTGTAGTTGAGTCAGGTTATTGTGATGCTGATAAACGAGAGACCTAAATTGAAGCCATCAGTCTCATTTTCCTTACTCACCTCATTTCCAGATGCGGAAGTTAATGGGGTTGGATTGGCGGTTAACACTGAGTCTCATCAGAGACCATTTTCCCTAAGGGCGTTAACTGCAATTTATTGATTGGGTGGAGGCCTGAGGCATTTGGGGTGTGGAATTATAATAGTGCCTAGGAAATCAGTTGGAGCTGAAATCCTAGCCTGCCACCACGTTTGTCACGTTGAATAAGAGCACTGTGACTTTAGATTCAGGAGCCGGGTAGGCAGACAAGATGGTCAGTTAAAAAAAATCTC
This sequence comes from Dinomys branickii, assembly GCA_004027595.1. Taxonomy (NCBI): domain Eukaryota; kingdom Metazoa; phylum Chordata; class Mammalia; order Rodentia; family Dinomyidae; genus Dinomys; species Dinomys branickii. The sequence continues at coordinate 31,605 of PVLD010010233.1, forward strand.
TCACTTTGTTAGAGGTAGCAGCTGTCTTTTTCCTCTGAGAAGTAGGTGCACAGGTTCACTTTATGTGTGCTGAGTTCTGGTTAAATGGGAAATATGGTACAGTATCTATTTAGTTCTTTGTTAGCAGTCTGTGAAGGCGATATATATACCTGATCTCTCTACCTTTTCCATCTGAAGGCATTCTACTCATCCGCTGGACCTCCTCTATTCCAACCCAACTACTCTTCCCAGCACCATCCACATGATACATCTACCTCCCCATGGCTAAAGACAGGTCATCTCTCAGCTCCTGTTCTCATTGCTTTATCTCAGCGTTTAACATATTGGACTACACTCTTCTCAAAAAGTTTCTTCACTTAGCTTCCAGGACCTCAGGCCCTTCTGGATTTCTCACACTTTGGTGACTATTCCATCTCTGATCTTCTGGGTGGTGCATTCTGGTCTTCCTGATACCTGAAAACCAGAGGCCTTATGGTTCAGTCCTCAGATGTCTTCCCTATTCTGTTTATATTTATGCTCATACACATACCATACATCAGTGGAGGACTCTCAAATGTGTACTTCTTTTGCCTGAAACTTTCACATGGATGTGATATACCTACACTATGTGCTTACCCAGTTCTCCACTTGAATTTATAAACAACATGTTCTGTCATGAACATGGTGAACATAGTAAAGATTTTTCTAAAACCTGCTCCTTCTAGTCTTTTCTTATAAGTAAAGGACAACTCTTCCTTTGCTCTTGTTTGAGCCCCAATCTCTGAGGTCATCCTTCACTTATCTTTTATCTCATTTATTATTTTCATTGAATACTTGATTGGCTTTGTCTTCAGTATACTTGAATATCTTGTTTCAGAGCATTTGTTAATACTTCTATCACTCTGATCCTAGCCACTGTCTTCTCACCTGAATTTATTGCCATATCTTTATTGCCATATCTTTCCTGAATATCTCCTTGCTTCAGCCCTGGCCCCTTACAGGTGGAGTTTCAACATGGTAGGCAAAGTTGTGGGTCTTTTGTAAGTCAAAGTCAGATTATGTTATTCTCCTGCTCAAAACCTTAAATGTATTCACATTTTACCCAGAGTCAGCCTGAGACTCTAAAAAGGTCTCCAAGGGTCTTCACATCTGTTTCTGAGCCAATATCCTGGCAAATCCTTCTTTCTTGTTATATGTTGTAAGTGATTATACCGGCTTCAAATGCTCCAGGGTATTCTTGCCTTAGGGTATTTTCACTTGCAGCCCCCTTTGCTTGCAACTTTCCTTCTCCAGACATGTGTCTGGATAGTTCTTTCATCTACTTAGGATCTTTAGTGAAATATCAGCTTCTCAGTAAAGTCTTCTTCTACCATATTATTGAAAATTGGAAAATCTACTTAGTCCAGAGTTTTGAAGGGGGGGGGGCAGAGAGAGAAAGAGAGAGAGAGAGAGACAGAGAGAGAGAGAGAGAGAGAGAGAGAGAGAAGGAGAAGGAGAAGGAGAAGGAAGAGGAGGAGGAGCAGGAGGAGGAGGGGAAGGGTAGGGGAATGAGGAGGGGTGCGAGGAGCTTTGGAGGGATATAGATATATAACTTCTAAAGAGATGCCACCAGTGATGCACTCTTCCAAAAGTCCCCACCTCCTAACAGTACATTCAACTATGAACCCATCAGTGGATTAATCCACTAATGAAAGTAGTGCTCCAGTGATCCACTCACCTTCCAAAAGCCCTATGCTGAACAAGTGAGACTTTTGGGGGCTCTGTGTCCATCATCCAGGCTTCATGGTGACAAGACATGAGCTCCAAAAGGCCTGGTCATCCCTACCTCTGTGACTTTGTTGATTGCAGCCCCCATGACCTCTCTTTTAGGCTGGTTCAACTTGCTGCCTATAGATTTCCTCAACAGATGCTCCAAAACCCTGATATCTCCAACCTCTTGGGGTCTCCATTGCACTTTTGGCTTCACTCTCACAGTTTCACACACTGCCCTCTCAGAAGCACATTTCCTGCCTTCCAAGGCCTTCCGTTGAAGCCTGGGTAGAAGATTCCATGACCCCAAAATATTTACACTCTTAGTAGTTGTGAAGTAAGCACCACATGGATGATGACAACTTTTGTGCCCACTCCTTCAGTAGCCAGACTCACTGCTACCATACCTACAGTGACCTTTAAGTACTTGAATGACTGGACTTGGGCATATACTTGCATGGGTGGCTCTGAGTGAGCAGGGAACACTGGGGCTGTCTTCTCAAAGCAGACTTTCAAAACAGTTTACTTTTTTACATCCTTGATTCTGTGGGTAGGACTTGGGAATTTCCTGAGATGCCCACAAGCCATTTTTTTTTTATTATTGTCCTGGTACAACATACTTGGTTTCCTTTTGATGATATTAATCTGTTGAGCAACTGCATTGTCCTTGGCCTCAACTTTATAGGTGTCTCCTTTCTGGGCAAGTGGCAACATTTTCACATTTGTTTTGGTCTGCTCTTTACTCCTGATTCTCATTGTGAATCTGTCTGAAAGCAGCCAGTGTTACCTGTGCCACAGCTTGAGCACTGGGCTTCTTTGAAAGTTCTACCAGCTTAATGAGTCTGCCACCTTTAAATTCAGCCACATACAACATCTTAGGACATGGGGGCAAAATGTAGGCAAGTTGTTTGTCAAAATGTGATATAAATGGCTTCTAGTCTAATATCCAGTAGAGTCCTCATTCCGATGAGGACTCATGAAACCTCATGAGTTTGGCCTTTATTCTCTGCATTCCAGTGAGAATTCTTGCTTTCTGAGATTTGATCAGAATTGTCCATTAGGCTCTGCTTAAATCAGTTTAGGCTTCACTGTCCTCTTCTCCAAATTTTCCCAACAGCCCTCACAAGCCAATTCCAATGTCTTCTAAACTATGTGGTCAGGTAAAGTCACAGCAATGACTCCACTGCTCTGGTATCTAATTTTGTCTCACTAGAATAAAATATCTGATATTCACAGCTGAAGGAGCAGAGATTTATTCTGGCTCATGGTTTCAGTGTGTTTATTCCATGGCCAGCTGACTCCAGAACAGAAACAATATTGCAGAATGGCCTGGCAGAGTACAACAGTTCAACCCATGGCAGCCAAGAAGTGGGGCGGGGAGGAGATGTGGGGAGAGGTATACCCTCCAAAATCATGTCTCCAGTGACTCACCTCCTCCAACCAGGCCATGCACATTCAGGATTAATCCACTGATAAGTATAGATTTCCCATGATCCAGTCCTTCCAAAAGTCCCACTTTTGAACACAAAAGATTTTTGGGGACTTTTTGGGACTTAGATTTTACATCTAAAACTGCTCTGGCTTCCCTTTCTGCTGTATTTTATAACTAATTATAAATGAAACATTAAAAATGATCTGATAAATAAAATTATTGGTCCATATGGCCATGCGTCTGATTAAAAAGTACCAGGCGGCATTTTTTCTTGGTGGCAATAGTGTTTTTAATTTCTGAAGTTTTTTTCTTTCAACACAGAATGTGGGTATCACATCTAGAAATCATGTTTTAATATATTGTTTAGAATTGCAGTCTCTGATAGACAATATTCCATACCTGCCTCTGAAAAACTAACCATTGCCACGGCACTCGTAGTGTCTTGGAATCCTTGTTATGGGCATGGCATTGTGTGTTCTCCTAGCCCAATTTTCTTTATAAAAATTAATTACATTTTTATCTCAATACAATTTAGGGCCTTTCTTTTTCAATAATATTATAAATTTAATATAGAACTGTACTCTGTTTTAAGGATGAAGATAGAGAGAGGTTGAGTCCTCAATCACTGGGAATCATGGGTGCTGGGAACTAAGTTCTGAGTAGCCTCAGCCAACACTATCAAGAACTTGGAAGGCAGTTCAAGAGAAACCTGAAACTACAGAAGTCAATAAATATGACCTGGCTTAGTTGCCAGGTAGAAGGAAAGCATCCAGGGCCCATTTCCCCCTGCTTTTTTTAAGTAGCCAGCTTCATCTATGCAGAGCAACATCCCTAACCATTTCTCAACCTATTAAAAAGTAATAAATTATTTAAATATAGCTTAGCCTGCCTTCAAATATGACACATTTAAAATACATTCAAAATATAAGTGAATTATTCATTTACCAAAGAGCAGACTTTTACTAAAATAGTTCAGGATAAAAAGCAGCATATGCAATTATCTAATTGTCACCTACTTGCATTCGAACAGCCATATGTACTCTCCCATTCACTTTCGATATTTTCAGTCCTCAGGCTGAAAGGTCTCAAACACAATCTGAGAATTTTGAGATCTTTGATTAAATCCACGCCTACTGGTGATCCAACTGCTGATGGTTCCATATCAGGAAACTGCAGGAAAAGAGCTTTGCATGTTTGGACAGCCAACATTTTCTGAAATTTTGGTTAAGTGAAAATATAATTATTTAGAATTTTCATACTAAAAATTAAGATATGAGCTTTAGTACCTCTCCCCCTCTCTCCCCCACTTCCCTACCTTCCTTCCTTCCCTCTTTCCCTCCTCTCCTTCCCTCTCTCTCTCTTCCTCCCTTCTCACTGTCTCTCTTTCTCCCCCCATCCTCACACTCTCTTACCATTTTCTGCCTTCTGGTTTGGAATATGGGTTTAGCTGGCTCATTCATTTATTCAGGGTTAGAGGAAATCTGAAGAATTAGGCACATAGTTATCAAAGTTGGTTTATTTTGAATGGAACTTCCCATTCCTTCAGCTATAAAATCGTAGGACATTAAGTTGGAGGGAAGCTTGTTTCATCTAGACTAGTGTTTCTCAGCCTCCATTGCACTTTAGAATCATTTGAAGAGTTTTTAAAAAATACCGATGCCCTAGATAAATGTATATCAAGTTTCTGGTGATTGTGCCTAGGAAGTTGTATTAAACACAAAAGCAAAAAACAAGACAAAAGAAACTTTCTTGCTTTTAGGCAGGACTGAGGATCATGATCTATGTAAACCCCCTGGATGTTTCAATTTCTACTGCATCATTATCACTGCCCCAAATTTGGCTTGTCTGTGTTAGATACTTCTAAGGGAGAGGCGCTCTGTCTCTCTGATTCTCTGTCTCTCTGACTCTCTCTGTTAAGTGTTTCCTCTGTACACGTTCTTCCTTATCTAGACAGAAAGCTATTCCTTTATACCTTCCACCCATTGCTCCTGATTCTGTTATTTGGAACAACAAAATGCAAGTCTAATCTCACATTTAAATTCTTTAAACATTCATATATTTCATGTTTTGACCAATTTTGTAATGACTGCCTTTTATAGGCCCAGGCCTGTGCAGTTACCCCAACCCTAGCAAATGGTTGTTGCATTTGTAGTGTCTAGTGGGAAAATGGAAAAAACAATCATATTTGCTCAGTTCAACAATGCATTATTACCTCCCTATTTCCTCATCCTGTATTCCTGATGCAAGTCTATGCCATGCTGGCCAGAGTGGGCACATAGAACCCTCTCTGTTGGCACATCATCCAATTTGCCATGTGCTTTTTTCTATACCCAAACCTCAGTATTTAGGTTTAATTGCAGTGTCGACACTTGAGATAAATAACTGGGTTTTGGGTTGTGGTTTGGGGAACTTGGTGTCTAAAAGCTCTGGCACCACTGTCCTATATCCTCATCCTATATTACTCTTTTTAGGTAGAAGAATCTCCAATTCCTTCAACTTGTCTTCATATGGCATAGTTTCGAGTCCTTCTGTCTCCTGAGGTATTAACTTACTTCAGGCTGTCTGCATCCCTAACAAGCAATGGCTCTCAGTATGGCCTAGATACCACCAGATATGATCAGAGGAGAGGCCTACTTCCTTTTCCTGCTAGATGATACACTGCTGGTACATCATGAAGTTACAGACAACGCCATGAAGTCCTTTGCATTTATCGCGGCCTTTTTGTATTGAGCATATCTATTCACTGGGTCGATAGGGGTGTGGGAGAGGCAAGGCTGATGTCAAAGCAAGGTGTCATTGTAACTTAACTTCCCCCTCCTTCTCTACCTTCTCCCGGGCCTGGTCATGGATTCTTAAGACTATATGTGAACATTCTTGGAGTTGATCACCTATGTTGTTGGCACTAGAGGACTGTGGATGGGTATTTCCAGAAGTGGGCACATTTGCCAAGTGAAGAGACCATAGAATGAAGGTGATGGTGGTGGAGAATGTTTAGGGTAGAGAGCAGCTGTTTGGTAAAACTCTTTTCCACAAGATCCAACATGAGTGTCCCACTGGTCACTTCTGGATTCAAACTGGGAAATTCCCATTCTTTCAGCTCTTTTGTGGTTGAGGTAGACAGATGGCAGAATACAGGTGTGGATTTCCAGTATCACCTCATGGCTTTACAGAACTCTTAAATCAGAACCTCTTTGGCCTTCTCCTAGTCAGTGCATTACAGACCAACAGAAACCCTCTTAACAGTCTTTCCCCCCTTCCACTCTCATTTTTATTCAACTTTCCTTGTATGTTTGCCAGGTGGCCTCTCAAGAAGGAAGACTACTATGCGTAGATTTTTGCATTCATATTTAATGAAATGTTTCACAAATATTTATAATGAAACAGATTCTGTTCTGCTGCAATACAAATGGATTCACTGAGATGGCAACAAGGGTCATAATAGTCATCACAATCAGGAAATAGTCACTGAGGTTGTGTGACATGCTGGTTTCAGATGAGAACCAATTTGGATTCTAAGCTGGGGAATATCTGGGCAAAGCTTCTTCGTGGTGCCCTTTTCAGTGCTACTCCAGTAAGAACAAGGGCAGCGTAGTGAATAGCCACATGTGAGCACACAAAAGATGCCCCAGTTCAGCAAGCATTCAGGAGAGTGAGGTGCTCTTGTACAAAGGGAAAATTGAATTCAAGGACTTGAGCGAATGGGGGAGAGCAGTGAGGGAAGAATTTTGTGTTTTATTGTGGCATCCTAAAAACCTTCACTGTCCCTGCTGCTGGACATACTGGCCTTTTTAGGCTCTTTGGATTATATTTTCAGAGATACATTTGGTTGATTTTTGAAAGTAGGCTTTGATCTAGTTGTCTGGTTTTCTTGACTCATCCCTCATAAAAGAGTTTTGGATGGTCACTCTTCAAGAGGCAAACTGTGCCATTGCCAGGATTCTGTTGGAGTCTCACCAAATTCATCTTCATTGTGGCATTTGACATCTTTGAAAACTTCAGTCTGGAAATTCCTCCCTTGAGCTTCCTGTTTAATATGCCATCCTACTTAGCTACCAGTCTTTCCAGCCACATGTATCTCATTTAGTCCTCCCACTCCCTTGCCATGGGTATTCCTTGGGGCTCAATATGTGGCTCTCTGGCTTTATTATCTATGTGTGTTTCTTTCACTTGCTTGTCTCAGGGTTTAACTGCCATGCAAATGATTACATGTTTTAAATCATTTTCACCCGAGTACAGCATACACTATCAATTACTAATTAAAGTCAAATGTCATTGTAATTATTATTATTCTCTCTTTTGTATATCCACCTGCATTTGCTGCCGTCAACTTATTGTTAATTTTTTGAAATTAAGCACTTCATTATTTTCTTTCCTGTTTTCTTTGCTTTTTCAATGATATTTTTTATCTTCCCAGATATTCGAGTGTGCTTGTGTTTTCTTTCCCCAAAAGGTATGTATGAGTGTGTGCTTCTTTTTTGAGGGGGAATCGTAATTTTATTAATTTATTTTAAATTCACATACTATAAAATACATCTTTCCAGGGGTAGAGTTCTATAATTTTTCAAGTTTATTGTTATAATTTAGATATGCATAATGATCACAGTCATCATAGGGAATTTATACCTGTAAATGATATATCTTGATTCCTCTTTTTTTCCCCAATCCTCTCTCCTCTCTCCAACTCCTCTTCTCCTCCTTATTTACAAAGCTCTGTTTCCATTTTATTCTTTTATCATACTTTTCTTTTCCTTTCCTTCCTTTCTCCCCTCCTCCTCCCTAGCTCCCCTTGCTTTTGAATCATCTTTTCCTAGTACCCAATACCTATTATACATGTTGGTCTTAATTACACGTTTTGAAATCAAGCACTTTTTTTTTCTATTTTCTCTACTTTTTCAATGGTATTTTCATCTTCCCAGATAGTTGAGTGTACTTATATATTCTCTCCCCAATAAATGTAAGTGTATACTTCTGGCATATGCTAGTTGCTGAGTAGGCTATGGACTCAAAGATGTGGTCTTAGCCTGCCTGAGTTAATTCTCTTGTGGCTGAGACAAAATACCAAACATCTACAAGGCAACGGAGGAGAGGTTTGTTTAGCTTACAGTTTGTAGAGGTTTGACTCCATAATCACCTGGCTATAAAGTAGGGTGGCGTGGCAGATAGGCATCTCAGAAGAGAAACGGTTCATGGCAGGGAGAAGTAGCAAAGCAAGCAAGCAAGGGACCTTAACAGCACCTTTCTGCCCCTTTTACATTGTATCTACGCTACTGGGATTAGGGTAATGCCAAACCAATCAGTGGACTGATTTAGTAATCACTCACCCTGAATCCTAGCATCACACAGTCTAGATCCTGCCACCTCTGAAAATACCCCACCTATGACTTCATGAGGCTTTGGGGGAACATCCAGACATAAGTCCTAACACTGTCTAAATAGAGTTTGCATCCTAATGGGAGAGTTAAACATTAATTATATATCACAGGAACATAGTTTACTGCACATATAAAAAATGCAGAGAAGGAAAAGTAGCCAGGAGCTACTTTTTGCAAGGAACACATGTAACTCTTGGCCTGACCTTCACTGGGGGTGAAGGAACACTTCTCTGTTGTTTGATATTTTGATCTCAGATCTGATGGATGAGCTAGGCTTGGAGAAGCAATTCCAGGCATGAAAAAATAAAATTCCTAAAAGTCTTGAAGCAGGGGTAGCCATGGAAGGAAACTGTGACATTCAAAACCACAAAGAACAGTGTGAGTGGAAAAGGGAAAGGGAGTGTTAAGAGTGGAACAGGGTCTCTGGGCTGCAGGCTCTGGCCCGGGTGGAGGTGCAGACAAGGGCGGCTGTATGGGTGGAGAGAAGAGAAGGTGCCGGCTCTGGGGCACAGATTCAAACCCCCTATCGCCATGTCCAATCATACTGCATATTCTCCCAGTCCACACACCTCATTACATTTCCATGTGCAATACTTGCATGTCTATTCCTCTTTGTATTCCTGGTCTTGTCACTTAATTCTGGAGCCACTGATTTATGCTGAAACTGTAGGCCCTGTTAGGATTTGCTCCAAGAACTGCTATCCCTCTGCCTCTTGAGTCCTCACTTTAAGCCGGGATTCCAGGGTCCCAATGACTTGTCCCCATCTCAGAACCTGCACAAGGCCTACTGAAACTAACTTCTACTAGGTCCAGACAACATGAATTTGGATTCCAAGCACAAATAAGTTCCATCACCTAGTTTGCTTTAAAAATGTATATGTTCCTGCGTTCGATATCCAGAGGTTTCGATTCCTGGGGTGTTAGGCAGCTTTACTTCACTGCAAGAAGCACCTGGAACAATCAGCTTGTGAAGAGAAATGCTTTATTTTGGCTCACAGTTTTGGAAACTGAAACTCTGACTCGCTGGGCGCCTTGCTTTGGGCCTGTGGTGAGCTGACCCATTGTATCGGGAGCACATGGTGAAGCAGACCCACTCCCTTCATGGCTAGGAAGCAGCAGAGGGGCAGAGGAAGGCGCTGGGGCCCCCTAATCCCCTTCAGGGCATGACCTCTGTGTTCTGAGGGTCTCCCACTAGGTCCTACCTCTGGAAGGCTCTGTCACCTCCTAATAGGACTATCCTGGAGAAAACACATGGGGTATACTTAAGATCCGAACTCTAGCACCCAGGGGTCTGTGTTTTATGAAGCTCAAGTTTCTAAAGATCGGGCAGGTTTAGTTTACTCTGAAAGCGCCTCTTACCTGCCCTTCATGATGCACTGAGGAGTACAGTTGGTTTCCAGGTCTAGCCCCTGTCTTCTCTGCCACCTTCCCCAAGCTATTTCCTCTCCTAATGGAAACAACCTTTCTCTCTTAAATCTTCATTTGACTTTAAAGCCTTCTGTTTTGTGCTTTTTTCTTCCCACTGGGGAATCTCTGATGTCTTCTCTGCAGGCGTAGCCACCTGTGAAGGGACATGCCATGCCATCAAGGACTGCTCCTGGCTGGCTGAGTGACAGGGAGGATTTCCTGAGATTCATTATAAAGCAAACCCCATATTTACAAAGATGAGTTGTTGGAGAGAGCGCGATAGGAAAGCCAGCAGCAAGAAAATAGTCTGTATGAGGAAACAGCCCTGTTTCATGTATCTATCAGTTAGATTTGCTTCCTTTTGGTCTTTAGATTTTTAAAAAAACGCAAATAAACGTGATTGTGGTGCTTCTTTTTAGTGCTTCTAATCCTCTGACTACCAGAGCAAAAAATTAATATCTTCCTTCCTCGAGAAGAATGAAAATGTAGATAGCAGTGGAAGGAGAGAAATAAAGGAAAGACGCAGTTTATCTCTGCATAGGGGACACGCACATGTATGTATTCATATAGCTATGGGATTAGCCTCAATTTAATATTTGTTATGCCGCTCTAGTAACAGATTATATTAGATATGTGAAAAACATCAAAATTGAATCCCAGTACATTTTATAGGCATAAGTGCATTATCAGATATCTGTGAACCAGAGAAATAACATGAAGGGAAATTTACTTTGTGTCCAAATAGGGACTCATTACTTGTTAATATTCTCTGATATTTACTCTTGGAGCCACAGGTCTTTTCAAATGTCCTTTAATTTTATCTGTTGTCAGCACACTGATAAGTGATCCCTGGGCTGGGGCAGGTAGCAAGAGAACACATACTTGCGTTCTCTATATTGAGTCACCGGAACTCAAATGAAGAAGAGCACAGATGGATTGTAAATTTAAATGAAAGAGAGAGAGGGAGAGGGAGGCAGGGAGAGAGAGAGAGAGAGAGAGAGAGAGAGAGAGAGAGAGAGAGAGAGAGAGAGAGGGAGGGAGAGGGAGGGAGAGAGAGAGAGACTTTTTGTGTGTTAAAGTGGGGGAGGAGGTGAAATGGGCAGGAGGAGAGAGAATGACTTGCTTCCACTCATAGCACAGAAGAGAAATCAACGCAAAAGATTAAAAGAATGTAAAAAGCTTTTCTCACTCTCCTCTCTTCCTTGTGGCGTCTTTGAAAGCGCTTGGCAGCAGCGGGCCCTGGCAGGCCACCTGTGCAGTTAGCAAATTGCTTATGGTATTTAAAGGGCTCCTTTATTAATCTCCGCAAGCAGCCCTTCGGGAGAGTGGTGCTTGCTTTGGAATATCTTCGGTATTTTTACTTTTCTTAGGGCGTTATTATATTTTCCTCAGTATGGTGAACAGGAGTTTTATTTATCCCCAAACAGACCATAGGCTCCTCGAAGGCAAAAACAGTCTTACTGGACTTCTGCAACTCGCAGAAGGACTTGCGTGAGTGTGGGCAAGTGACTGCCACTGCAGTCACAGTGCTGCTCTGGGGCAGGGGTAATGTGGGATTGACACTCCATGAAGTTGCGCCTCAGGGCAGTACTTAGTACATAAAGGGGAATAATGAGTAAGCACCTGAATGACTGAGTGAATACCTCTTTTTTTCTAGACCAGCTTAGTGTGGTTCGTATTCATCTATAATGAAATAAAAACATATGGACTTTGAATTAAGAGAGACTTGCATTCAATCCTGGTTCCCTCATTTACTTACTATGTGATTTGAGCAAATTACTAATTTCTTTGAGCCTTAATTTGCTTATCTGTACAATACATAGAAGAAAACCTGCTATGTAGAGTTGTAAAGAGAATTATATGTGATACATAAATGAGATATACACATATGTTTCTCTATAAAGCATACATATATAATTCTTTCTCTATGTGTTTACTATATATATGTGCACTTTATGTACAATATGTGTGTATGATACACACTCATAATGTGATACACATACATAAGGTACACCACCTAACAGACACCACCTAACAGTCCCTGGTATAGAGCAAATATCGAATATTAATTATGGTAACTGTAGTGCTAAGTTGCTCAATACAATTTGAGTTATATTAGTGTGGGGGAAAAGCAGAGTATGGATAGAGGACTCACTAAAACCTGTATCAACTAAAGAGAGATACATGTAGCTCCCAGTCTGTGCCTGTACTTCATAGTGATAAAATATTTTTTTGAATGTGTAAATTATCATATAAATTGCTAGTCTGAGTCTGCAATTTCTTTTTGTTAAAAGCATTAAAAAATAGTCGAGAGTTACTGATTCTGCATTGTGCAGTGTGGAAGATGTGTATTTTATTGCACACTGTGTTGGCCGCTGGTTACACACCAACCAGGAAGAACTCAGCATGGGGTTCGATGTTACCCCTATGTGTACCACACAAGTGTGGTAGAGAAAACAAGCCCCGCTCTGGCTGGCCTGGCTTCTTCTTCTAGGTTCTACTGACCCTCACACATTGCACTTTCTTCTCTACTGTAAGAAATTACTTGTGCAGCTTGCAGCCTGTCCTGAAGAATTTATCAGATTTATCCTGTGCTATTACTACTGCCCTCTTCTCACTGCTTTCCCCCCATTATTTGTGCCTTTGCTATTTCCATGCATTTATTAACTGAATTAGCACATTTCTGATGTTTGTTCACATTTAATTAGGTATTGGTATTTTGATGACAGAAATGAAAAAGTGAGACCCACGGGTGAGAATTTTATTGAACTTCGATGTATTTTAGTTTCCAAGATGTGTAATTTACAAAAGTATAATCTGTTGTGCAGCACAAATTGATACATGTTCCTACAGTCTCTGATATTTTTATGGATAAGAATAGGTTATTATTAAGGAAAGTTCCTTAGACAAACTGGCCGTATTCTGAAGAGTTCAAACATATCCAATAGTAATAGCAAACAATCTCTTAGCCACGGAACACTTCAAATATATTAGAAGTTCACACAAAATTAAATCAGAAATGACTGTAGATTAATTAGATTGAGTAGGTTTAGTCTAGGTTCTTCTGGTAGACAGTAATGGAAACCTACTCAAACTGCCTGGAGCAGAGAGGGGGAGTTTGTCAAACAGATGCTTAGAAGTTTTGAGGTCGTAAGGCAGAGAATGGAACTGAAGCCTGGAGTACACAAGGCATAGTCAGTCATGTTGCAAACTCAGGCTTTCTCCCTACTAAATTTTCTTCTCTCTGCAGTCATTGTTTGTGTTTCTTTCTTAGAAGTTGAAGAGGGCCTCCTTCTAAGGTGAACTCAATTCTGAAGTTCAAGAGGAGAGCACAATCTACCCAGAATCCCTGAACCTCAAGTTCAGATGCTTGGGGGAAAGAATACATTACCTGGAGATGTGAGAGTCCAAAGTGACACAGGGCTGCCTGGAGGTGTGAATTGGAATGGGCTGGGCTGGGCCAGGGAACGGATGACTTCAAAGAAGTGGGTTTATTGGTTGAGCATCTTCTACCTCACACTTGGCCTTGGTTAATTCTTTTGCAGTATCACTGCCAGTTTAATGTGGGTCCTAAACAAATATAGCTGAAGTATCTTATGACATTTGCATACCATTCAAACGGCTACATCTACACATTCATATTAAAATGACTAATACATGATCAAAAATTGTCTGAAGATTTTAAACACTAATACATTTTATCTGAAATTATGTAGATATAGCATTGTCTTAGCTACTTCTTTTCATTGCTGAGACAAAATATCTGGCACTCAAAGTTAAAAGAGGAGAGGTTTATTTGCCTTACAATTCATAGAAGGTTCAGTTCATAGTTAGCTGACTCCGAGGCAGGGTTGCATGCAGAGGGGCATCACAGAGGAGAAATGGCGGGTGAGTTCAAGCAAGGGACCTTTGTAGCTTCTTTCTGCCCCTTTTAGATTCTATCTAGGCTACTGGGAATTAGGATGGTGTCAAACCAATGAGTGGGCTGACTTAGTAATCACACACACTTAATCTCAGCACCGTGTACTCTAGATCCAGCTACTTCTGAAAAAGTCCACCCTATGAGTGCATGACACTTGGTGGGGGGAACAGCTAAACAAAAGGTATGACAAGCATACGTTTGGTTTCATATTTATTTTACTTTCTTTGGGGAGTAGATTAGATTGCATCTGATCATCATTCCGAACTCACAGCAATGGTATCCTTTATTTGATTGTTTAAATATGTTTATCATTCTTTGATAGTTTCACTTTCTTATCTTCATTCCCTCCTTTGTTCCTTTTTCTCCTCTTATTCCTACTCCGTTCTTCCTGTCGCTTCTCCTCTCTTTCTCCCAAGGAATGGAAAGATGTGTGTGGGTGTCGTGGCAAGGGGGAGAGAGGAAAAATTGAGCAATGACAAGTTTTAAAGTAGCAAAATTATTTTAGTAACTTACTGCCTTGGGAGGATACATATTGATGTATAATTTATACACAAATGCAAATAGTCATGTAAATTGGGTATGTATTTTAGCTCTTAGAAATTCACTGCCCACACGTTGCTGTGTGGTACTTCCCTGGGCTTCGGCTGGCTTGGATTCACTGAGAGGCAAAATCCAGGAGGGTCTGGCATAAATCAAGATGAAATGTTGGCTTCTGTATTCACATTAAATGACCAAAGCATGTGAAAGAGATGGAAGTGGTGTAGAGGGAGGAATACACGAGAGAGAAGAACAGATAAGGCCCCAGTTGGAATGATGGCAGCGCGGCAGGGGCAAGGAAGAAGAGGGCCCGCAGCCAGGCTCACAGAGGTCATTTCTGGAGTGCATTTGCTTGGTTAGAGGGACCGCTTGTTGGTATACCAGTAACTGTGTGATTTGGGAAAGAAACCCCCCTTTCATAGTTATGTGGCTCCAGAGGAGTGCCTTCCCCCAGTGGGCTGTGCACATCCCTGTGGGACAAACTTATATAATCTCACGCAGTCTCCCTAAAGGGTAAGAGAGAAACAGAAATTGGGATGTTCGGATACACATGTAAGGTTTGCAAAGCACCTCATCCTAGCTCGTGATCCCTAGGTAGGCAATGACCACATTGCTGAGTCTGTGTGGGTCATGCTATACTTTGGGACATGATTGCGTGCAGATTCTGGGGGGGCTCATGGGAATCTACGGGTCCATGGGAAGACACAGGGGTTAGAGTGTAGGCCATGGCCTTAAAGGAAGGTGATAGAGGAATGTATTTTGCTTTTGGCTGGGGGTGGGGGAATGGAGGCCAAGGGTGCCTATTTTGTTGCTGCATTTAGGTACCCTTGGGTGACAAACTGTAATGGCTAAGGGATCCCGGTCTCCAGTTTCACCCCTAGACGGAGGAAGAAGTGCACTTAGCTTGGCTACCTCCAGATACAGTGCTAGGCACTTGGTAAGTGGCAGGGGTGGGATGTGGATTTAGGCATGGCCAGCTGCAAATCTCACGCACCGTGTGTCTGGCCTTGTCGCCTGTGTTACCGTTCTTGCCCTCCCTAAGGACAATGCGGATAATGTCTAGTTTTTAGCTGTTGTGCAGCATAACTGTGCCAGAGATGCAACTCCTGCTCCTGAAGCCACCCTGGAGAAGGGAGGTGGCTTGGGAAATGTTAGGACATAAAAGTTGTCATAGGAGACAAGACTCAGGAATCTCATCTTCAGATTTCCTGAAACAAAAATTGTGACGCGTGGTCTAACAAAAGAATTTTGTGCTGTGCTGCTTCCTGTTGTGAGATCAAACTGGAGGATGTATGTATAGGATGAAATATTCAAACCTCTGGGATTTTGAAGGGTTAAGGCACAGGAGAACAGAGCATTTGAAATAAAACTTGCCCTGGAAAATTCTGGATGTAAGTTCATGGTACCTATGGAAATCCACATAGTCACTGTATCACTTCCAACGGGTCTCATAGGGGCAAACGAGGAAGCCTGGAATGGTAGCACATTTTTGCTGTAACAAACATGTTAAGAAACTTCCTAGAAGAAGTGTGACAAGCCAGTAATTTAGGAATGTACACACAAAGGAGGGGCTGGCAGTTGGAAGAATTAGTAGACAGACCCTCAAGGGACCAATTATGCAAAGCAGCATAAGGGGACAGGAAACAACTCAATAGAAAACATGCAGGTAAGAGTGATGCATTCTGGGTGGCACTGAGGCAGGCCACATGCCACTCTCCAGTGTGCAGCGATCCCTGTCATCTCTGGGCCTTACTGCCCAGCTGCTTCTCCCTGAAATGCCACACTCATCTGCTTGCATGACAGAACATTCATTCTGCAAGTCTTGGTTTGAGTACCTTCTCCTCCCGGAAGCCCTTGTTGATTTGTCTCTCCCAGCTCCTACCACAGCAGAGCAGATCGCTCAACACTTTAATAACAAATATTTGTTCTGCGTCTGATGTAAGCAGGGCTCTATGATCAACACTGCAGATGAAACAACAAATGAAACAGGCTTAGTTTCTGTTCTTGGGAAGCTTTCCCCACTTGGTGCCACTGCTGAGCTTTTGTATTTTTTTTAAAGATACTCTACTATTATTCATAATGCTTACATGTTGTTTGGAAATTATTTGTTTATGTGTTTGCGTGTCCCATTAGACTGTGAGTCCTTGAGGGCAAGCACTGTCTTAATCAAGATTTTATCTTCTGTACCTAGCAGAGTGCCTGGAATATAATACTAACTAAACATATATATAGAAAATGGGTGTTCTCCCTATTTTTACCTTTAAAAATGTTCAGACTTTGTGCATGTTTTCATTCACCCATCATTGTCCAATTCTTTCATTTTCCTGTAGGAGGGCTTGCAAGGGGAATCACTTTGTCCTTTCTACAGATATTTTAAGGTCTCTTCTAGGGTGATCAACCATATATGTGGCAGAACAATTTTGACAGGTGACATTAAAATGCATTTATTTTATTGTGCATAGCCAATACTTAAAACTTGAGATATACAGAAATATTCATTGCTGGGAATTGTTTTAATTTTTCATCATAGGATTCTTTTATCTAGCAAGCTCTTCTAGTAAACTTGAAATATGATTCAGTTTACAGAACATTGATTTACAAATAGCTTTATCAGCAAAGTCTCTCTTGTTTGAATTACGCAACAGTCCTCTATGGGAACAGGATGAATGATAAGTTAATTAAGAATGAAGAACATAAAGCTTGAATCAATAGACATAACAAATAACGGGTACTTCAGACCGGTGTTTTGGCCAGGGAAGTGGTGGAGAGAGGGATGGATGAGCGTGAATATGCGTGTGGGATGAGGTGGGAAGCAAGAGGGCAGGTAGGAAGGGAGAGGAAAACGGAAATGGGCTTGGAGCTCTGTGGTGAGGAAAGACACACAGAGACCAGAATCACATAAAGTCTTCACACTTCAGAGCAAGCAGTCAGGGTGTGGAAGACCCAGCCATTGTCAGGCAAGTTTAGAAAGGCGGTCAAGCGCCTGGGACCACGGGGAGAGGAGGGCAGACGGGCAGCAGATGGTACAGACGACAGTGGTCCCTCGCCAGAATCTGTCCAGCTAGATATGGCACATGCGAAGGCATTGATAAAAGCTAAAAATTACTAAGGAAGATTGATAATTGTGCCTTTGTGCTTGGCTTTCTTTAGTATTTTTACAAAGAGTCATTTTAACTGCACAGAAGAAACAAAGTAATTGCTACAGGAAGCAGACAGACAAACTGTCCAAGAGTTTAGAGGGTAAAATGCGTATGTAACCGTAATACAGATCAAATATATTTGTCACGGACTCTATTTTATGTCAATATTTTATTTAATATTTATTCTACAGTCAACATGTTACAGTATTAAAGTAATCATAATGGAAATATTCAGAGCACATAGCAAGGCCACCTACCTATTACATAGAATAAACTTTTTTTTAAAATGAGTACTTTATTTTAAATTTTGTTTTATTATTATTCGGTTTTTTTTTTTTTTTTTTTTAAGACAGGGTCTCACTGTGGTTCAGGTTGGCCTCGTACTTGTGAGCCACCTGCCTCAACCTCCTAGGTGTTGGGATTACCTGTTTGTGCCATTGTGTCGGGTTTAGATATTTTAAAAATAGTATTAGGATTACAGAAAAATTGAGCAGAAAGCACAGAGCACTTTCTGCAAATCCCTAGTAATTATTGTAAACCATGTTATATCTGATTGTTTTGAAGTTCATTATTATAACGTTAAATGATCATTTTTCTTGATTTATTAATGCTAGATTGTACTCACTAATTTTCCGACATGAAGGTTGAGTTATTTATTCAATTTATGTTTTTTCTAAGTGTCTCCTTTTTTTTCTTGCCCCAGTTTTTGTTACATTTGTATTTTTCATTTGCACTAATATTTTACTCTGTAATGACATGTTTTTCTAGCTTTAACTATAGATTGATTAGAAAAATTAAATCTGCAGACAGTATTTGTAGTGTTATGCTTCTGTGAAGATTATCCATATCACGCTTTGTGCCTGGCCATAGAAGAGGAAGTATCATGTGTCACTAAGTCACCAGTGCTCAGAAGAGAGTATCTGAAGTGTCAGGATCCACTGGACCATGGTTTAATTTCTTTTTTACTTTTTTCATTTTTCCTAGGTCATGTTAAGCTACCATTTCTTGCATCCTGTATTGTCTTTTTAAAAATATCTTTTAAAATCTTTTGCATTTGTTTCTAATGCATTTTATTTTCCCAGTGGAACATGTGACTCTTCCAAAATCTTAATGACAAAAATAGCCTGTGTTTTGCCCACATATTTAACCAATGATTTGAACATGTATGGCAAAGGTTTTATTGAAAATATTTTGTCTTACAATTTTAAACCATTATTTGATTGTATTCCAGTATTTAGGTTTGTTGATGAGAATGGATGTGATATTTAATTCACTAAATGGAGTGTTATTTTTAAGGTGCCTAGACCAGGGCTTGACATGGAATATATGCTGTATATATACAGCCGATAAAATAAAAATGTTGAAATACAGACTATGCTGGCTGATTCTTCTCTTGTTTGAGCTTGTTTCCTCTTTGTAAATTTTTAGAATTATTTTCCCTTAAATTAAAAATTTTGTCAACCCTATTGCAAATCCTTCTTGATATTTGGTAGGAATTTTTGTTCTGTTTTGTTCTGAGTCAGGGTCTTGCTATGGAATTCAGGCTGGCTGTGAACTCACTATGTAGAATATGCTGGCCTCAAACGCAGCAATCCTCTTGCTTCAGCCTCTGAGGTGCTGGGACTACAGGCCTGTGCCACTGTGCTCAGTTTATGGTAAGAACTTTTAATCTGAAGGTCCTTGTCTGTCTCAAGCCTTGGAAACTATATATATATTCTTTTTTTAAATTTCTGGAGCTTTTGTTAAATAGATGCTGGATTTCTTGACTATCTTCCATCTCACTTAACTTTTTTCTGCACATGTTAAATTTCTTGGTCCTTTTGTTTTGACTTTTGGACCAAAATGTCTTGTTTTATAGAAATGAAACTCTTTGTGATCTCTGAGTGTGTTCCTTAGATTTTTAGAAGTTTGTATGTGTTCCTTGTAATCTGTGCTTCTTATTGAGTCATGTATTTTCACTAGTCTCTGTGTTGAGCCTTGTTTCTTTGTAGCTTTTACTTGCAGGCCTAGTGCATTCTGGTTACTGGTGAATGAAGGGCCATGCTAATGACTATATCTTTCTGATGTGGATTCCTCTGTGGGTGTGCTGGTGTGTGCACATAGGACTTTCTTCTGTGGGAGGGACTGTGTGCAGGGAGTGGTCGTGTGCTGTGAAAGACACACTGAGTGGAAGCATGCATTCTGTCTGTGACCACCATAGGGGACAAAGCGAGCACCTTGCTAGCTACGGAGGACTATCCAAAGGGAACCTCCTTCTGTGCTCCTTACCTATCTCCCCCACTTCCTCCTCATTCTTTCCTTTATGAATTGAGGTGGGGTGCAGAAATGCAGGAAACTGTTCTCTCTGTATGTCCTCCACACATTGATCCTTACCCAGGCAATCGCTCTTGTTTAGTGAAGGAGCCAACGAGAGGCTTCACCAAGCAAAGGTTCTCCCATCTGTGTTCTGTGTGTCTAGAGGACGAGTTAACACTCCTGGCTCAGCTGATCTAAAAGGAATTCTTCAGTGAACTCATCCGATGTCTCAGAGCCTCTTCTTGCTCTATGAATTTGTTGCTACTAAATTGCTTGGCTTGTTTCCAGCTTCTCCTGGAAACAAAAACATTTACCATGTTTCACCATGGTTGGTAGGGTGGCAAAACCCACCCCATCCTATTGACCTGCTTTTCCAGATTTCTTCAAATCTCTGATTCCCTGATGGCTGTCTTTCATTGTGCTGTCAGGATTGTGATCTCATCCTCTAACCAACACCCTCTTAGTTACCTCACTGGGAACTTGACTGAAAAAGAGGTAGTGGGCTATGCTCATTAGGAATTCTAGACCTTGAAGCTGCCTTTAAAAAGAACTATACTAACGGGACAGTCATGGTGGGGGCATGTGCTAATTTTTGCTTCTCGCTTGATTACACTGGAGGGAAGTAGCTCTTTGGAAGCCTTAAGAGAGGTATGACCTGATATCCAACTTGAATTTTGGCCCAGTGCAGGAGGAACAGGGAGGCTTCATGCGCAGCAGTCCTGCAAACCCAAATATCTAGCAGGGCAGAGTGAACATCACTGTTCCTTGCTGTCAATCACCTTGCTAGAAAGTACAGCCACTGTTTCTTCTACCAGGTAGACTGCTGTTTCCCTGGGAATACAGGAGACCCTGAGGGTGAAAGGTCTTTCCTAAGATGGGCATGTTTCATGAAGATGTTGGGAGAAAGCATTCTTTATGAGGCCTTTTGAAAATACCCTCCCTCCTCATGACTTAGAGTGACTTATGTCTCTCCCCCTAAAGTATTCAGCTAGTGGGTGTTGGAAAACAGGGATGCTCTTAAGAGTCAGGGAAATTTCTACACAGCCAACACTATTTCCAGTGTTTCTGAAATCCTTTTGATTACCAATTTGTGCTGGGAGCCATCCCTGAAAAAAATCCAATTTGGTATATTTTATGGATTTTATTATAGTGCTATTTATTCTCCATCCCAGATAGCTAAAGCCAGTGTTAAATAATGCAGGCTTTGTAGCGCTGAAGCGCCAATACAGACTGGGTCTGTGTACTCTGCTTTCACAGAATTGGAGGCTGGCGGAGCAAGAGGCAGCTGTAGGAGCCAACTCACAACCCTCCGCTGTGCTGCAGGGAGCGTGGCTGGCATGGACACTAGGAAGAGTGAGCCTGGGAGTCAGGACACCTGGGGCTTTCCACCGGGCTCTGAGGCACTAATTGGCTTGTGTCCCTGGGCAAGTGGCTGAACCCCTCTAGACCTCCATTTCCTCCTTCATAAAATGTTTAGGGTTTACTGCCACCTCCTTAGGCAACTTCATGGTAGATGAGCTCCAAGGTTTATTCTGAATATTCTGAGTCTTTTTTTTTTTTTTAATAGAACTGGCTTTAACAATTCAACACAGACTTCTGTAAACAGAAGGAAATAGGATGCAGCATTAGCCTTTTGAGGAAACAATATTTGCAATGTCATAGGTTTATTCAGCCTGAGAAAGAAGGAAATGTCCTTCAGTGATGAATGGTTTAAATGAGGTATTGTCACTATGATAGGATTTCAATTAACACACTACTTATTGGGTGTTTTTATGGGTAACCACTGAGAAAATTCAGGATGATACATCCCCAAAAAGTATCTCCTGCAACCTGCACTTTCCCAGTGGTGGAATGAGGTGTCCTCTTTAGTTTAAAGGGAACACAGATAAAGAAGACTATGTACAAAAATAGAAATGAGAGAGGCTGTATGTGCAAGAGGGTAGAAAGAGAGGAGCAGGGAGAGAGAAGGCACAGGGAAAACACAGCACAAAGGACAAAAGTGAGGAGTGCACAGAGCTCTGAACCTTGTGTTTGATGAAAAAGTGAAGAACAGAACGAGATAGTACACAATTCCACTTACATGAATTAAAAACACATGCACTGAAACAGTAATACAGGTTGCATAAGACCACATACAAACAGAATTTTAAGGCAATTTAACAAAGAGACATCGAGAGGATGTAGCATTATTTGGCTTGATGAAAAGCTTGAGTGGAAGGTGCTATTGTAACATGTAAAGACAGTCACGTAGATGAGATATGACCCATTCTGAGTGGCCTTGGAGGAGCTATACAGGACCATGTGTTCTGTAGTTTGGGGAGTAGATTTGGGCTCAAAATCAAATGTTGGTGATATGCTTGTGAAACCTTACAAAGTAGGTCAGCTGGATATATTTGGAATAGAACAAGGCAGAGACAGTTTGTTTATGTGTAAGTGATCCTTGTATTGATTGTATTTGGTTATGAAGTGTCTAAGGTCCATTTCTTGTCTAATACTGTACGTTCTGAGATATGAATAGAACAACCTCCAACTAACTCTTGAATAGATATCAAAGATGGAAGTGGGAAGGTACATGTTATTTAAAGGGTGGGGGACTGGCTAGTCAGCCACCAGAACTTCTAGAGGGTTGCACTAGCTTGCTGAACCTGTTGCTACCTAACTCTGTGCTACAGCCATCTGATAGAATTTAGAACAGCTGTCTTCAAACTTTACTGTGCATGCTAATCACTTGGGGAGCACTTTGTAAGCAGCATCCTCAGTTGATGATGGTCTGGGGATTTGGGCTGGATTAGAGGTGGCTGCAGTTTAATTTAAGGAAGCACCCAAGTGATTCATGTGGAACTGGTGGGCCTGGAAAAGGCTTAGAGAAATTTTGTGTAAGATGCTGTCGGGAGAAGTTGAGTTTTGAAAGGGAGTTTTATTTCTTGACTTCTGGGGACTTTCTAACTCTGAGTACCTGAGATTCTCTGCCAACAGTTTAGGATACGACTGGCTCCTCTCTTTCTTTCTTAGGTCTTGGAAAGTCTTGAACTCCAGGCTTACACAATTTCTTGACTGTTGTTATAAATAGCTCCTCTCTTAACATGAATACCTGACAGATATTCCAGAACAATGACTAGTGAATGTCATTATTCTTGGAGATTAAACTGATAATATAGAAACAGATATAAATATTTAGTTTATAGTTCTTGCTTTTTTGGCTACTAGTGATTCTTAGATACATTTTAGAGTTTCATTAACAAAATATACACCAGTGATCCTGGATACAAATTGCATTTTTTCACTTTAGGAGCTAGTTGATTAGTTTTGCTCTAGAAATGAGATTAGTTTCCTGAAATCCCCCATCTTTTGTTTGCTTACAAGTTACTTCTCTCTAATCTGTGTGCATAGGAACCCAGTGGGAAGCCTTGTGAACAGGTGCATATGCAGGTGTGTACCAGGACTCCCCAAACCTGCCCAAGCATCCTGATCAGTTGTTAGTGTTCTCAAGCAGTAGATCATAGTGGTTTCAAGTTCTGATATCTGAGTCCCAGCTCCATGAGTGCTGACTTGGTTCCTCTGATATGTGGCTGGACACTGGGACTTTAAAAGCTCCAGAAATAGTGTTACTGTGCATCCAAGATTTGAAACCACCGTTTTTAAACATGTGGAGTTTTAAAGCCCCAACCTAGAGAGTGTGACTTTCTGCATCTTGTGTCGAGCCCAGGAATTTGCGTGTAGCCAATACCAGTCATTTCTGATGCTTACTCTTAGTTGGAAACTACGGATAGCAACGGGCATACCTTAGATGTGGGGCCAGGCAGCTTTACTTCTAATTCCTGTTTTATGACTTATTATCTCTCTAAGATGTTTCTACATCTCTCAGTTGGGGATCATGAGGGTGGATGTCACAGCCCCACAGTGGAGAATAGTGGTTACTCACCTCTCCTGCAGTCAGCTTGCCAGAGCGGGTATCCCAGTTCCTCTGGTGAGTACCTGTGACTCACTGAGCAGGTGATCTAACACTATGCTTCTCAAATGTGCACATGTGTCACCTGTAATTATGTTAAAGTGCAGGCTCTGAATTAGCACCTCTGGAATTCTGCCTTTCTTTTTATTTTTAAGATATTTTTATTTATTAATTCTTTATTTATTTCATCTTTTTGAGACAGTGTTTCACTATGCAGTTCAGGCTTGGCTTACACTCACTCTATAGCCCAGGCTTGGCCTTGAACTCTCAGCGCTCCTCCTGCCTCAGCCTCCCAAGTGCAGCCGCCACCATGCCCAGTGAGTTTCTAAGATCTTTGTGATGCTGCAGGAAAGGCGGATGCTGCAGAATGCAAAGGTTGGAACTTTTATTCAAAAAGCAGGAAGAAAGTACAGTTAAAGTTACTAAAATAAATCTTTGACTTTCTTCATGCTCACCTTGTCATAGTTTTACAATTTAATATATTAAGTACAGGAAAGCTGAATTTATAAATTACTAGCACATAACATCATTTATATTGTGCAATGTCACTTTTAGATGCATGTATAAGAGCATGTAACTCATACATGGAATAGCCCTATTTAACTTTGAAATACAAATATTACATAATTTGTATTTCAAAGGTGGTGCATAGAAATGTATTTTGTTTTTACCAGAAGGGTGGTACTGCTGTGCAAAACTAACTCAAATACTTTCATTTCATTTCTTGATACAGCATCAGCACTGGTCTCTTCTACCTTTGGCCTTAGCAAGGAAGGGTGGGAAGGAAAGAGAGCCCTGTGTGTTTCCTTTGCAACACAAGGGGCTGGCTACTGCAGGGAAGAACTGGCTCTGTGAGAGTCTGTTTCTTAGATCACCATTTCCTTCTTTCTGTGTTCCAAGCACGCGCTTGGTTTCTCGGGACTGCCAGACTCTTTGCTTACCTCGTAGTGGCTTC
This sequence comes from Dinomys branickii, assembly GCA_004027595.1. Classification (NCBI taxonomy): domain Eukaryota; kingdom Metazoa; phylum Chordata; class Mammalia; order Rodentia; family Dinomyidae; genus Dinomys; species Dinomys branickii. Next base: position 56,342 of record PVLD010010233.1, read on the forward strand.
GTGTGTCCCTGAGCTCCCCGCTTCATGGGGCACACTGTCTCAGCCACCTCACGAAAGCTGGATGTGAATGGGATATCAATGTACAAGCTGCCCATAGCTCCTCTGCTTCTGTGCATGCTCTGTGCCTGGTTGGGTTTCATTTCCAAAAAGGAAGTTGAAGGATAAAATTATTAAGAATTTCAAGACAATAGAGCAATAAACCAAGCATACCTTCCTCAGCAAGGGGCTGTAGGAGACCGTACAAGTCGCACGTCCATGCAGCTGACCCTGGCCACGCTTTGAGCAGCAAGGCATCTAAGCAGGCTCTGGGAATGTTTATTCCTTTACTTTCTTGTTTTCCCACTTCTCTCCTTTGAAGAAACAGCAACTCAACAGAAAATCCTCTGGGGTACAAACACGAGGCTGACTGGCTGCAGGGAGAACGAGAGGGATGGTTCGCTTTGATGATGGATGGAGGAACCCAGGGCTGGGGTTGGTGTCCAGTCCTAAGAACTGGAGGAATCAGGTGGCTGACTGTGGCCACAGGCCTGGGAGCTGCAGCCTGAGTTTCAGGGCCGGGAGAGAGGACCAGTGTCTCCATCACTGAGTGGGAGGACTCTGGTATTTGCCTATGTTTGTCCCTTGTATCCCTGCTGCTTTTGTTCTCTGAGCTAATTCCTGTTTGAAGAGCTGATATTTAATTCAACAGCCCCCCATGGAGCCTTGTGCCTGTGATAGAAGTTTCTAAAAATCTCTCAGTCAACAAAATGATAACAGCTGGTCTTTGAAACTCTGGGAGCTCTAGACCGGGAGGTGCTGGGGAGGAAGAACTGGGGGAGCCAGAGACTGGGACTGGGGAATGCACTGTTTGTTAAGGATAATGAGGCAAAAATGTGACAGAGGTTTTTATTGCAAATAATAGACAGAAGTCTTCAAACAACAGCAGAGAGTCATTAAAAAAAAAAAGAAACAGTTAAATAATTGTCTAATTAGCAGGCACCAAGAAAGCAAAAATTTATTCCATTAGAACTTCTTAAGGGAGAGTCAATAAATTCACAGCTGGGTGCTCACTTTCTCAGGAATACAGAGAATGTGGATTTTCCTGGTGCCAAGTTGTCCTTTGATCCCTTTGCCAAGCTTCCCTTCTGATTAGCTCAAGGTAAGCCTCGCCTGGAAGAGCCCATAGGCTCAGTGTCTTTCAACCATGTCATTAAGCTCTGGCCAAGTTGGGAGGCTTCAGGAAGGCAGGGATCACAGAGGCCTCCACTGTTAACAATACTATCAGCGACCATTCACGTGGTGCTTCACAGCTTATAAGGCACGCTGGCACGCATTATTTCATCAAATTCTTGCAGCTGTTCAGTAAGGAAAGCTGAGCCTGTATGAGTGTTTATAAGCATGAGCACCAGGAGCAACTACCTGCTCAGACCCCAAAGCATCTGCAGCCGCACTACTCACTGTGTACAGCAATGTGACCTGTGCCCGGAAACCCTTGTGCAGGAGTAGGAGGTTGCCAGTCATTATCATTTGGTTAGGCAACTTCTTGAAAATCCATTCATCGAAATAAGATATCCACTTTTAGAGTAAATCAGCCCCCTCCATGGTAATAGACCATTTCAGATCTATCAACCCACTTTGCCCTTCAGGACGGGCCTGGGACCCTTTCCTTATTGTGTTCATTAATCCTGAACTATGAGGGCAGGAACTTGACCCAGTGAGCCAGGCCTGTGCACTTAAAGACCTGCCTTAACCCAGACATCCACACCTCGTCAATGTCTCTCCTAGAAAAGGAGGCTTGGTCACAGGAGCGTTCCTTTTTTCTAACTCAGTAAGCAATGGACTTTGATGGCATCTAGCAGTCAGCAGTCGGCAGTCAGCATTCAACATTACTGTGGACACTGGCTGGCTCTGACACTTCCACACTGTGTGATCTTGGGGGAAATCTCTTCAGCTCTGTGCCCCTGCTGCTCATCTGTAAAGTGAACACCAACCACAGAGGGATATTTTAGGGCTTAACTGTGTTAGTATGGGTGAAGCCCTTATGTATCCTGCATAGCAAGATCTCAACAAGTACTGAAAGATTTCAATCAAAAGGAAAAAATCTTGTACTTATGTAATGAGTAAGTTCTGCAGCTCTAATGTACAATATGCTAACTAGAGTCAGTAGTTATGTGCTATTTACTTGAAACTTGATAAGATGGTAGAGACACAAAATGGTAACAATGGGTAGGGATGGATGCGTTAGTTTTATTGTGGTAATAATTACACAGTGGATGCAGATGTCATCTATTTAGAATATCTATAATTCCATCAGTTAAATATTTAAAATAAAATAGTAAGCTTAAAGGTAAAACTCTATGCAATGGGCTGGCCAATGTCCATATCTATTTTTCTAATGGAAACAAGCCTTCTGTAAAATAAGAGTGCCCAAGGGAAATTAAATGTCACATGCTTTTTATTTACAATGGAATGACATACCCAATTTCCTTCACTTTTAAAAAGCCATCAACTAGAAAATATCAATTTAAAGGTAGATTAGTGCAAAACATGGGAACACTGCCATACAAAGTGTACAGCTTGGTCATTACATGCATACCATTTTCAGAAATGATGTACTAGAGGAGAACTATCCTAGGGAGGGAAGGAGTTTACAGTGGGAGAGCAGTGGGCTTTCTCTGAGGTGCCTTCAAGCTTGGCAGTGCAGCTGAGTGGTTTCTGATGCCCTTTTGGGGCAGGCAGGATAGCTTAGAGAAAGGCAGGGAGCCTAAAATCATTTCACAACTTGATCTCATGGATTTAGTCATGGGGCTCTATGTTTGCAGACACTTGGGGTGTGTTTGCTCCAGTCTGGAGCAGGTGTTTGTTTAAGGGAGGCCCAGAGCAGAAACTTCCTTTCCCAGAGCTGGCCCTGTGTGTGGCTGTGCTGACAGAAAGTGTTGGTTCAGACATCATTTCCTCTCTCACAGAAGACCTTTATGCTCTCTCTCTCTCTCTCTCTCTCTCTCTTTCTCTCTTTCTCTCTTCATTGGTTTCTCACCCTGAGAGCAATTCAGATTGTCAAGAACCATCTTCTGTACAGTGCTTTCCAGAGTGACATATGTGGGCAGACTGTTTCCAGCGTCTGGTGAGGTGAGTGAAGTGACTGAGAGTATAGGCATTTTAAAGCAACTTGACACAGCCATGGCATCCACACAGATGGTCAGCAATCGCATTCCAGTGACCAGAGGGTAGACCAGCTCAGGTATTGCGTTCCATTCATGGAGAACTGTGGGTTGTGCAAGTTGCATACTGATTGTGCGCCATGGGACCATATGCAGTCTGCGGGGGATGAACATTAAAAACAAACAACAGAGAAAGTCTAGTCAGTCCATCACACAGATGTATTGAAAAACAGTTTCCTAAAAAGTAGTTATTTTTTATCTAGAAGTTATTTCTGGCCTTTCAGGAGCTGCTTCCACAGCATGGCAAGATCTTGGAACACTATCCTGGGGACTGAGGGTTCCCACCCAGCTGGTTGAGAATGATTACAGTTCATAATGCATTTTGCATTTGCATTGTTCTGCCCACCAAGATATGATGGCGTATTAAAATCTGTCTAGATGTGGACAAGTACAGATTACCTATTTCTCCTGTACACACAAATACAATTTGACACAAGTTGTGAAGAAACTGTAGACTTTAGACTTAGATGAGCATGTTCTCTGTGGTGTTCTGTACTAACCAGACCCTGATCTTGGCTGTGATATCACTGATCTCCTTTCTGGACTGAGAGGCCTTTCTGGGGCATCCTACTTATGATTTAACAGTACTTTTTGAAATAACAGAGTAAGTAGTTCCTCCTAGAGACATTTTTTTTCTGGTTGATATTCATTATCAAGGGAAGGTCATAGATGTTATCTCAAAAATAATTTATTTTAATGGACAATCTCTTAACTATCTGGTGTTTTTGTTGACTTCCTCATGGTTAAAATTCCACTAAAGAAAAACAGTGTTCCTTTCATCAAAACGAAGTGTCATTTGATTTAGTTTGAGCACCAATATTCTTCTCTCCAGTGATTCTTTAGCATTCTTTAAGTTTCTAAGTATAATTGGCAAAATTGTTTCTTATATAAAAATCTGTGCATTTTCCCCTATGGAAAAATTTAAATGCTTTTTGGAATAGGTTCAAACTCTTTTTAGAAATTGTTTTACAGAGTCATTTTCTTGTATCTAGTTTGTTTCTGTTTTCCTGTTTGCCCATCCCTGTCACCATTTACCTTGGAAGTTACTACTGATCCTTCTAGAATCTCCTTAGCTGGTATAGTGAAATGTTTAAGACCTTGTATGTATCAAATGGCCACATTGACTAGCTGAGTGACTCTGATAACTTAGCTTCCTTACGTCTTCCTTTACTTACATGTAAAATGGAAAGATAATATTACCTATCTAATGGGAGTTATTGTATGGAGTAAGTGAACTAGGTCTTTTAAACCAACAAATATCAGTTCTTACTTTTAGGAAATATTTCCTATGGGCAGACTTTCTGGTGCTTCCTCCCTTGTAAAACTGAGTTCAGCAACTCCTTTTGGGCTACCATGTTCTCTGTGCTTCCGTTTAATGTTCTGCCCATGTGTCTGTCTCTCCCAATAGACTTTGGGTTTATCCAAGACAAGCTTGTCTTTTTATGCCTTACTCTATAGAATTTTGTCACAGATTCAGTGAATATTTACTGAGCTAAATATTCAATGAACTTCTTTTTCCATCTTTCTAGCATCTTGACATTTCCTAGTACAGAGTCAAGAGGGATGTTTATTTAAATATGGATTTCTTGTTCTTGACAAAATCAGAATTTAGGAGGGTCTCAGGGAAACTGCCTCTTCAATAGACTTCTCAGGAATGTGTAAGCTCAATAAACCACTAACTTGTGTCTCCTCAGCATGTCCATATTTGGAAATTTCAAAATATCCTGGCTGTCAGCCGCACCACCTAGAGAGTCTATAGTCATGTGTACCCTGTGAGTCATTGTTTAATTTTATTGCCCGTGCCCAATTTCAAGCCCTATTATGTCTTAGTCACAATCCTTCAGTAATAGTACATGGTACACAGAGTCTTAGGGTGGTCCTCATGACCTTGCTTCTCGGTCTCAAAAACTGATACACTCTCTTCATCTTGTTTGTAGGCAGGATTGTGAATTGCTTCCAACCAGCAGGACACAGCAGGGATGAAAGGATGTGTGTGATTACATAGCTGTGATTGCGTGACATGGAAGACTCTGCTGGACCATGGAGACAGGTGGCCAAACTGAGACAGCCCAGGTGTCACAGAGCCTCAGCAGCCTCAGGAGTGGGAATGGGCTCAGGCAACAGTCTTCACAAAATGGAAGTCTTTCCATTCCAGTGTTGCCGAAAATGGAATTCAGCCAACACCTTGAGTGAATATGGAACCGGATTATTCACCAACTGAGTTTCAAATAAGACCATATGCTGGTTGGCACCTTGATTATAGGATTGTGAGACCCCAACCAGAAAGCACATCTAAGCCTCATGCACAAACATTGAAGTAATAAATCTATGTCACTTTAATTGGTTAGATTTGTAGTCATTTATTTTACAGCAGTAGAAATGAGTACACAATCTAATACTTTCCCTCTTGTGCCTTTCCCATTCATTCAGGGCCCAGTACCCAGAATTCCCTTCCCAAAACATCCAGAGACTAAGTAGCCTCTTTCCTATACGCCTCTTCCCAAGACACTTGCTAGCTGCTCACTTCCAGCAGAAGGAACTCCATACGCCTGAGAAACTGAGTGGCTTTTCTAATTTTGTTTCCCACCCAAATCCTCCCCGCCCTGTGCTCTATTCACAGAGATAATCTCTATGTGCTTTGCTCTTTCCAATCCTAGGTTTTTGATCATGTTCAATCAGCTCAGAGTTCCTGTTTCTCTACTCTCACCATTCAGGGCTCCAATTCCTCATCTTTCTTGGTCCTTCTAAGAATCCATTGTCCTTTTATGGGCACTCTGTAGACGTTCTTTACACCCATAGTTTTCTGGTTAGTCACTTGTGAGACCATCCCAAGAAAAGTTATAATTTCTTTGAGAGTAAGCGCAGTGGTACACTCTTCACTTCTACAGTGCAAGCCTGGGGTCTTGTTTTCAGTGTTGGTGGAATGACTGTGTGCGTGTGCATGTGCGTGCGTGTGTGTGTGTGTGTGTGTCTGCGTGTATGTGTGTCTGTGTGTGTGATACAGAGGACACCGAGTAGGTACAGCCCAAGCTATAACCTATTGTTTCTTCCATCTATTTGCTGCCTGAGTATTTATTGCTGGTGGCTTCCTGTGCAATGGTGGAGACTCCGTGCTTTCCAGACTCCTAAAATAATGGTGCTTGCTCCTCCATGTGGTAGGGTCATACTAGCGCTCTTCTTAGATTTACTTCTGGTATCCATTCTCTTCCTCAGTTTTAGGACAGTTTGGTCTTTCAAAATATTTAAAAATTTGCTTGTAGACCTAACTAAATATCAACTGACTAGCACGGAAGGATTCTCCATTGAGATCAGGGAAAGTGTGGAATGCTGTTCTTTATCTAGTTATCATTGTGACATGAGTCCAAGATATTTTGTAAATGAGGCCCAGTGTCACTGTCAGTAAGTGGATGAAGGGCCTTTTACCAAAATCTTCCAGAGAAAGTTACAAAATGCAATGAGAGCAGTAGTCAAACTTTCCTCTTTGCTATTATAAGCCTTTATAATATTAATATATTTTTCATTCAGTGGCTTTTCTTCAGTGTTTATGATTTACAGTGAGTATATTCAAAGGCTTATTAAAAACATTTTTGAAATTTTTTGCAGATGTGATGTTAAACTGCAATATGAAGGGATTTTTTTTGGACTTTGGCTTCAAATGCTTTGACTTACTCACAAGATACAGAATTGTTTACCTATTATATTTTACACTTTAAAAAAATTTATTTCATACTAAGCTTTTCCTTCCTGGAACTTTGTTACAGAATTATAAGATTCTTTGTTCAGTATTTGTCACCCTACCCAACTAGTCCCATGAAATTTAGGAGTCTGTAGATTGTTTAATCCAATAACGACTACATATTTATTGATTAAACAAATGAACACACTTTTTATTGATTATTTTCTCTGCCTTTTACCATTTTCCCATGTAATTTTGAGAAAGAATGCAGAAAACTGGGCACTTATATTTGTGAGTTTTGCATTACTGCTGTTTTGCATTGGCTCTATGTAAGAAAACTCCTTGAGACCATTTCAGTCTGGGGGACAAGGCTGTTGCCGTTGATAGGGGGTAGTTTTGTTAATGTATCTGTGCAGAGCGATCCTGCACAGGTGAAGAGTTAAATTTAAATTATGGTGAAGGAGAGCACTCAATTGTATGCTATAGAATTGGATGAGGAGGTGAGGAAAAATATGTTTACCTGCAATCCTTCACTGTCTTCTTTGCAATAACTCTCTCTCCTCCTTTATTTATTTGCCTCCTTACATCTTATGTTATTATTTTAGCTTTCCCTAGGAGGGGACTAGAGGACCCCAGGAGCATGTCAGCTGTCTTCTTCTTTTAAATGTAGGGGTGCCTATGGAAGCTAACTTACAGGTTCACCAGGGGGATGACCGTGAATGCAGCTTGGGTCTCTCCCATAACTTGACCCAGAACACTGTGAGTCACGGTAGACCTTCAATAAAAGGATTAAATGAGATTAAAACGCTTTAGAGAAAAGTGTTCCTAGTTTATCTTTTGTATTTAATAATTACTAAGCTGCTATGACCATCGACCTTCCATTGATTCAATCAAGGGCAGCTGGAAAATATTTAGAAAAATTTGTGACTGTTTTGAACACGTACAGATTTATTCTTGTCATTATTTTTAAGCAATACAAATAATTGTTTTCATAATATTTATGTTGTTAGCTAATCTGAGTAATCTAGAAATGACTTAAGGCATATAGAGAGACATGCAAGGATATATAAAAATACCACACCATTTTATATAAAGGGTATTAACATTAAAGGATTTTGATGTCCCTGCGGGCTCTGGATCTAATCGCCTGCAGATGTGAAAGGAGGACTACGCCTGCTAGGCATTGCTCTAAATACTGGACTAATAGTTTATCGTTATTAATATGTTTACAATAGACCACAGATTAAAAACAAATGTACACACGTGTGGTGAAGAGTAGGAGCCAGAGTTAAACACTAAGCTTTCTTCTGAGTGGACACTGAAACGAGGGACAGGGACTCGTTTTCGCTCTTCACTGTGCACCTTCTTTTTGCCCTAAGTTTTTTCTCAAAGCTGAGAACTGCTGACTCATGCTAAGTTTGTTAGTCAAGAGAAGAGTGACTAATTGTACTCCTTGCAGAAATCTCTTGCTGCTCCAAAGTCCAGCTCTTCATGTATGTGTAGCTCAAGCCCGGTGACGCTCTCTTTTCTTGTGTTGTTTGTCACTGTGTTCTGTGGGAACACAGAAGTTGCAGCTACTGTCCATGAACTTTCTCCTTGTAGGGATGAAATGGCCCTGCTCTTTCCTAGGAATTATTTTGAAAGTAGTGTTTTGTAAATTTTAATGACTTTTTTTCTAGTTTTAAGGCAGAAAACAACAACAACAGCAACAATAGCAACAACAGTAGCAACAACAGCAAAACCCTTTCCTACAGAGACCTGTGTGGGACTCTATAGCTCTCTTTTTCTGAAGATCTTTCCTAGTAGACATTTCTCACCTTTCCCTGCCAGTGCATTCTTGCTGAGCATGGCTCATCTCTGGGAATATTTGTGAGTGGCTGCAGCAGAACCTTGATTTTGTTAATTCCCACCAACTTCCCACTGCCATGTAAGTTAGGTTTCCTCCTTTGGCTTGTTATAGTGGTGTATGCAAGCGAATAAATAACTTTCCAAGTCTTTTGCTTTCTAAGTCAATGGCAATAGTGGGTTTGTTTCTCTTCTCTGTTATATTTGGGAATATGACAGGAAGGAAATAGGGCTATTAGGGAAGGAGATGCAGCACTGAGTGTCACCATAGACACATCTTCACTGAGGACTTCACCTGTATCCTTAGAGAATGTGGTTGTTAATTTCTGTGTCAGCCTGATGAGGCCATGGTGTGCCAAGACATTTGGTTTGCAGTATTCTGGATGTGTCTGTTTCATATTTCGGTATTCGATTAATTTTATATCAGTGGACTAAATAAAAAAGGTTACCCTCTCCAGTGTGAGCAGGCTTTGTCTAATCTATTGAAGCCCTCATAGAAACAAAACAAAATCATCGAACAGAGCCAGCTCTCCTTGCCTGAGCATCTGCGAGCTGGGGCTTAGGACCTGCCCTGCCCTTTGTGTCAGATTTGGACTGGAACTTACCCTGTCAGCTCTCCTACTTCTTAGACCTTTGGACTCAGACTGGAAATGTACCTTTGCTTTCCTGCATCTTTAGCTTGCGAACTGCAGATCTTGAAATCCCCCCACCGCCCTTTGTAACTCTGTGACTTAGTTTCTTATAGTCATTCGACCTGTGGTGGCATCTGTATCTCTGTCCATATCTATATCTACCTATATCCTATTGGTTCTATTTCTCTGGAGGACTCTGTCCATATTTAGAAAGCTACAGAAACCATTACGTTTGATACATAAATGCAGTTCATCTGATATTGATTAAGCAATTCTTAAATTCAAAGCAATTAAACAAGCTAAATACTACTAGGACTATAAAAATAAATGTCCAGGTTAAAACTAAGTTTTAAACTTATCAAATAAAAAATATGATATTTAGTGTTCACGGTTATAGAAAAGGAGAACAAAAAGACATGCATATACTCTCTATGAAAGTGGAAAAAAAACCCAAAGCACTAAAATCACCTAAATAAAAGACTTAATAGAAATAAAGTTGTAAATAGGAAAATGATGGAGCTAATAAATTCAAGAATTATATTAAATAAACATATTAAAATAAATCACCCGATGATGTAGACAATCTATTAAGTATATGCAGTAAAGAAAACACCACCTATAAGCATTTCTTTATTTTATTTCATTATTTATTTTTATCCATGCTGGAGATTGAGCCCAAGGCCTTGTACATACTAGGCAAGTGCTTTATCATGGAGCCACATTCTCATCCTGAGCATTAAGTATGAAAGCTAATCCTACCTTCGAAAAGTTGGGTCATCTCTCCTTTGAGTGAAGATGCTGCACACATCACAGGGATTAGGTTGTGTGCTGCAGTACCTGGGCCATCAGGTGCTCCTTGCCTTTTGCTTTTGCCTGATTCTTGATGGTGATGGTCCCATAGTGAGAAGGTCCTGGATAGAAGGTTATACTGCCTGAATTCTACTTACATGTGTGCTACTGATCTGTTTTTCTTATGTTAGGATTTCAAACCCAGTGCAACCAGTTTCAAACCCAGTAGTTTGCTCTTTTGCAAAGCACTGAGGTTTGCTTTGATAGTTTCTTCACTATCTTGCTGAGATTATGTTTTGGATTAAATATTTTATGATATTTTTGGTGTCCTGCTGTTTGCAACTTCACTGGTTATCAGCTAGCAGCTTCATATAAAGTGGTGTCCTATTATCAGCCACAGAACACAGCAACCTCAGGTTTCTTTGCAGACTTAGCTAAAATCAGTGCTAGTGATATCAGCAATAATTTTTTCTTAATCATTTATATAAAAATATTTTTAATTTATTGTAGAACCTCTTCACTGGTCAACAAGAACTTAGCCAAATGTATGATAATTTTACTAACTCTTCCTTTACTCTGCTTATTTTCATCCAAGTTCAGAGCTATGAGAATTAATTAGAATGACCATCTAGTCCAGATTATATTTCTCCTGTATCTAAAGAAAAGTATTAAGTATTTATGTATTCAGGGTTTTCTCAGAGCTGGTCCACAGACAATATATCTGCTACCAAAATAACAACAAATACCTTTTATCCCAAAGCAATGACAAGACTGAGTAATTCTTGGGGAGGCAAATTTTTTAGACACTGATTTGCAAAGCAAGCACTTCCTTATGAGAGCAGAGTATGTGGTAACACGTACCAGTCCCTTTCTCCTAGATCAGCTCTGCTTACTGGGACAGATACCAGTCTGTCATTCTAAGTGACCTGCATCACTGTCCTGCAGTTACCACTGATTCTAATCATTTCTACTGAGCACAGGTCAGAGCGGCAGAGGGTGACATTTCCAATGTGCAAGTCAGCATCTTTTGCGAGCGATGAATGAGTACTTATGAAAAGAAAGCAGAGCAAAGGAGGAAGACCTCAATTTGCATTTGCAGAGTGAGATCGTGGATAGAGAATAGAGAGAATCCCTTTACATAAAAAGGGAAATTATTAAAGTCATTCAAACTGCTCCGCTAAAGCGTTTCTTTCTTGTTCTTTTCGACTGGAGAGAGCGTAGTGAGTAAGCAGGTCCTGGGCTTGGAGTGTCGCTTTCTCCTGGTGGATTTTGTTTTTCTCTCTCTGCTGCTTCTGCATACGCAGTAACATAGATCCTCAGTGCGAGAGAGGAGAGGATGAGGTGGCTCTTTCAAATCAGTTACGTGAGATTATTGGTATTGATTTTTCCTTCCACATGACACAATTTCAGGAGATATCTTGACTGGAATTTCCTTGATGACAATTGAATTCTGCTTGCCTGGAAATCTCACAGCCACTGGCAGAAGAGACAAAAGGGAAGCCCTATAAAGGGAACTCAGAGTGTCTCCGGCTCTCTTGCAGGCTTGCCCTGGCAGGATCCTCTCTACCCTGCCTCTGTGAGGGGCCAGGTGGTGGCAAGTGTGATTAAGATGGAGGACTTGCCTGCCTGTCATGGACACTTCTCCCATCAGATTCATAGTTTTTGTAATTCTTGATGTGTCTATACCAGTTATTCTTCATCAGCATGGCGACCATGACCACCACCATCCTCACCACCATCACCATGGTCACCATGACCATCAGCATCATCATGATGTTTTAGGCGGAGCCTGCACAGTCTCAAAGATACCTAGGTCACTGAATGCGAGACTAAGGAAACTTGCTTCACCTTGCCCATGTTTAATAAATAAACATGAGAAAAATTGATTAAAATGATTGGCTGTTATGAAAAGTAGTTTATATACAGATTTCTAGACTAGTGACTGGCTATTCAGAACACCAGTTTCCCTGACGCCTCTTGGTTAGGATCAAAAAGCAGGAAATGCACCATCAGGAACATTAGAAACCCTGTCCGTTTTCATTTTTTAAACAGCATAGTAATGACATTCATTTTAATGTCTATTCTACTTCCAAAGAGGTAGAAAGCTATGTGAACTGTGTTGCTATACAACATGAGTATGCTTGTATCACTACAATATGATGCCTTTAACTCTTTGTAGCAGACACCCAGGGTCAAACAGAACTTCTACTTCCTCAGATTGAGACAGACCAAATAAAAATGGTTAGGTTAAATGGAAGGTTAAAATGTACATAAAGAAAAATCAAAAACTGAGAGGAAAGACTGAAAGAATGGTACTGGAATACAATTTATAGCAATTGAACCCCCAGATTGGTTCTGACTGAAAGTCAGCATCACGAGGGTGCTAATAGTGATTTCCATGAGTTAAGTGCCAAGTGGGTTTCCTGTTTTCTAATCTTTATGAAATATGTCTTCAATACTATATGTTTGTGCTACATAATAATTCCATTCACTGTGAGGAATTGGTATGTATGCATGTTGCATTTTGATACTTTTTCTCCCCCTTCACTCCCTTCTCTCTTCTTCCCCATCTCCTGATCCCTTTCCTATCTTTGCATATTTTATCTCCCTGTTTATTAATATCTCACCCTTATTTCATTGTTTATATTATTTAAGCTTTGGGTTTCTTATGTAAGAGAAACAACACAATATTTAACCTTCTAGGTCTGATTTATTTCACTTAGCGTTGTGATCTCAAGATCCATTCATTGTCCTACAGTGACTAAAATGTGTCCTTCTGTACGACTCAGTAGAGGTCTATCATGTACGTGTGTTGTACCGCATTTTCCTTATTCGTCCATGTATTAATGGGCATAGAGGCCCTTTCCATAGTTTAGTTATTGTGAATTACATGGCTATAAAATGCAGGTATTCATGATGACTTTAACACTTCTGGCAAAATGTTTAAGAGAGATAGAGCTGAGTCAAATGGAATTTTTATCTTTAGCTTTTATTTGTTTACTGTGGTGTGTTTATACTCATCATGGGGAGCTGGTGCTATACATGTAGGGAACATACTTAGGTTTTTTTATCACCTTCCCTCTCCTCCATCTTTTGGACCCTTCTCTCTTGCAGAAGATCTACCTCCTTTTTTTCCTATTATCTACCTTTACTTTGGTCTTTATTTATATTTGGGCTTCTCATGTAAGAGAAAGCATGTGGTATTTACATTTGTGGGTCTGATTTATTTCACTTAACAATATGGTCATTTCAAGGTGCATCCATTTTCCTACAAATGACACAAGTCTATTTTTCTTTATGGCAGAGTAGTGCTCTGTGACATAAAAAGGCCACATTTTGTTTATTCATTCATCTACTGATGGACATATAGGCCACTTCCATGATTTATTTATTATTAATTGTGCTGCTATAAACATGGGTATCATTATACTATGATGTCTAACTCTTTGGGGAAAATTCGTAGAAGAGAGGAATAGCTGATTTCTACAGTGGCTATACAGTTAGTGCCTGACTTATAAACAAGTTCCATTCGGGGAGAACATTCTCATACTGGATTTGCTTATAAGTCTGACAATGTGAGTCTTATACACCTTTGACACAAATATACAATGTAAAACATAAAAAACCCAAACACACACAAATACAGTAAGTCCCCAACTGTACTGCACCGCTATACAATATCGCACTATCACACTCCAAGTAAGCACACAGCTTGCTGTCCAGTAGACAGATGAGACACTTCCTCAATTTGTTCACATCTATGAAGGTAGGAATGTTCCTAATGCAAGGTCTCTTCGTACCTGTGAAAGTTCACAACTCAAATGTTTGTTAGTCAGGGACTTCCTGTACTACTTTACATTCCCACCAGTAATGTGGAAGGGTTCCTTTTCTCCCGCATCCTCATGAGTATTTGTTGTGTTTGAGTCCTTGATGTTAGCCATTTTTACTGGAGTAAGATGAAATCTCAGTGTTCTTTGTATTTCAATTCTCTAGTAGCCAAAGATCCTGCACATTTTTGCATGCACTTATTGGCTATTTGTACTTCTTTGAAAAGTGTCTATTCATTTCAACTGTCCATCTTTTATTAGGTGTTTTGTTTTGGGGGTCTAATTTTTTTTTAGCTCTTTACATATTCTAGGCACTAGGCCTCAATCAGAAGAGTAGTTGGCAAATATTTCTCCCATTCTGTAGGTTGTGTCTTACTCTGTTGATTGTTTCATTTGCTGTGTAGAAGCATTTTAAGGTTATATTATCTTACTTCTTGATTCTTGGTATTACAATCTTTTCTATTATTGGGTTCTATTCAGAAAGTCCTTGTCTATGCCTATGTTTTTAAAGCTGATATTTCTCGATTTTCTTTGATTTTTTTCATCCAGTTGACCTAGGTGAGGTATGAACATTCCCTACTATGATTTTATTGGTGTCACTCTGTCTTTTTGTTATTAGCTTTTGTTGGTACATTTTAGATATGCATAGTGACCACATTCACCTCAGAGAATTTGTGCCTGTACGTGACATCACTTATTTTTTCCCATCCCCCTCTCCTCTCTTCAACCCCTCCTGCCCTCCTTCCCTCCCCATTTATAAAGCTTTGTTTCAATGTTTTCCTTCTTGTATTTTTTACTTTTACTGTTTTCGTTTTCCCCTCCCCTAATTCTTGTTCCCCTTCCCCATTTGAATGTTTTTCTCCTATTTCAAAATACATTTTGGTCATTATTTACACTTTCAGTTCCTTAGACCAGGGAGACAATGCAGTATTCATGCATTTGTGTCTGATTTATTTCACCTAAGAGTATGAACTCAAGGTGCATCCATTTTCCTAGAAATGTCTTGAGCATATCTTTCTTTATGGCAGAGTAGAACTCCATTGTACATATAAAAAAAACACATCTTCTTTATCCATTCACCAGTTGATTGGCACTTGGGTTGTTTCCAAGATTTGGTTATTAAAAATTGTGCTGCAACAGCAAGAGAGAGCTGCAGATGGAGGTGACTCACACAACACCATTCCCTTCTCACTCCAGCATCAAGCAGGAGGCATGAACTGAGTTACTGGGCTTCGGCTCTCACCCTGAACGCCCTCTGTGAGCACCTTGAGCCTCGGCGGCCTGCGCAATCACCACCTGTTCCTGACAGCAATGGGATGAGTCCACAGGCTTTAAGACTCACCCCAGACTACTGATGCGAGCAACAAGAGTGTCTCCATACTGCTTGCATATATGAATGTTATAGGAACCCATGGTGACTGGCTGGGCAGCGGAGAGAGAACCTCCCGGGGGAATGCCACTCAGACACGGCAATATAGCAACATGTGAAGGACAGAGAGGAGGGAGGTGGATATCCTGAACTCGAGAGGGATCTGAGATAGGAAGTGAAACCCTCGGAAAGTCTAAGCAGAACCTCCTCTGGAGGAGGGGATCGCAGATCTGACATGGCGCAGTTGGAG